>PVJA010001469.1:0-126256 GCA_004027025.1 Myocastor coypus | reverse complement strand
CACCAATCCTCCTGCCTCAGCCTCCCAAGTGCTGGGATTACAGACGTGAGCCACCACGCCCGGCAAGAATGAAAACCTTTTAAGTTGGGTAAATTTTAAATCTGATTCCTGGAAGTAAAATGACTTATGAATTTGCAATCATAATAGCTTATACAGTGATTTTCAATATTAGAAGAATATAAAAACAAATTAAAATGTTTACATTCAAAAGGTTTAAAGCATACTTACAATTGCTGTAGGCAAGCCAGCATCTACTTTGTCCTAAAAGGAGTTAAAAAATATGTATTTGAAGACAGTTTCATTCTAAAACAGAAAATGGTACAATGCTGTCTCTTTAAATATACTTTATCCAAGTTGATTCAGATAAGAGGTGCAACTTGTATTTTTGCCATCAACCAAAAAATCTATAAATGCCATATACATCAACAAAATAAAAGAACATGAGAATGGATCATTTTCTTTGAGTAGTTGTAACAGATGCTTCAAGAAGAGTGCATATTAGAAGTGGAAATGTAAAGGAAAAAGAGAAAGAGGTTCTGTTTTCTATACTGTAATTCACTATAAGTACAATCCCTATTGTACTTATGGTAGGAGTCAGTGAAGATTCAAGAAAAAGGAAACTGTTATCTCTCAGTAAAAGCTTACTATCCAGCAGATTACCCAACTACATAAAATCCTAGGAGGGTTTATTAGGTCTGTTCTCAAGGGTAAAAGAGTAAAACATTAAGTGCTAGTTTTGCTCCTCAGTAAACTTGAGAAAGTCACCTAACTTTCTAACTTTTTCAGCATTCTCATTTGTTCAAAGAAATTACAAATACTTCCCTATTTACCTCAGTTGCCCTGAGGATCAAATGAAACATTAAAAAAAAAAAAAAAAAAACTGTATATGTGCTCCCTTCAGCAGCACATATACTAAAAAAAACAAAAAAACTGTACAAAGAGTATTTGAAGCTTAAATATTTATAACTGTAAATAATAATGGTGTGCAGTGATATAACACTATAATAACAAAGAACTTTCATACACATATTTTATGTTATTTCATTCTTAAACCTGGAGAGACAGAAAATCATTATTCTCATTTTCTGGAACAAGAAGTCAAGTTTCAAAGAAGTTAACTGACTTCCTCAAGGATATTCAGTAAATGGCAGAACTATGTCTCAAATTCAATGTTTCCCACACCTGGCTTTTTGCATTACTTCTATCTTTGTTCTGTCTGTCCCAGTCAATGTGGACAATTATTTATTATATTTCAGAATTTATTTACTCAACTTAAGAGTTTCCTAAGTACTAACCCAAAAGCTTACTCCAACAAGCAAAAACATCAGAAAAAAACACTCAACAAGGATGCCATACACAATGTTCTGGAGGTGCCTTTCAGCTTAGCTCAGTGGTTTAAGCGCCTGTGCGGGCAATCCCAGTCAGACACAGGAGACACAGGGGACAGCACTTTGATCCCCACACCCACCCTTAAGGCAGCCTGAGCCAACCAAAAATAAATAAATAAATAAAAGACCCTTCACAATGCTCTAGAGAGTAGCACACACTCAGCATTATGTGCGTGTGTGATGTGCACACGCAAACATGTGTGAGTAATGCACGCTAACACAATGCTTCACAATTAAGATGCATGCAATAAATATTTGATAAATGACTGATTTATATCGTGGACATGGAAAAAGAGGAATGAGATAGCAGATGAAAAACATAAACTATATCCAAAATGGAACCTGAATAATGAAATCAAGTCACCTGATTGACTTCAAAAGCTAAAAAGCACAGATGTGGGAGTCATTTTAGAGACAGGAATTTTAGTACTGGTGATACAACATCTGAGGGTAGTGGTTCTCAAAAGCCAGACTGCATTACAATCACCTGAGATGCCATTAAAATGCAGATCCCTACACTACCCTGCTAGATTCCAAGTTAGCAGGTCTGGGATGATCCTTAGGAACCTGAATTTTAATAGACACCTCTAAGAGATCCTTTTGTATTTGATGCTTTTCTGAAAAAGCATTGTTCAGTAAAGCTTATTCATTAAAATAATAAAAACTCTTAAAGGGTTAAGTTGACACACCATATTGCTTTGAGAAAAATTCCAAAAGTAAACAATGAGGTTCACAGCTCCAAAAATTTCATCTCTCTTAAGTGTTTATCATACTCCACAGCTATGATGAACAAAGTCCTAAGAATAGCTGATAATGTAACTATCCATCAGACAGCGGGCACGATTCAAAAGAAATATCCAAAAATGTAGCTAGTTTTACATGTTAATAAACCAACCATCACAGGAAAAGCATGCAGCTTAAATTGAGCTGATAATCCAAAATTAGGAAGGCACCATATGATGACTCTCATAGGAAAAACAGTTTTCATTTTAGCATACCAAAGGAGCTCAGCCATAGCAATGAAATGAGAACAGAATGCAAACACTCTGGGATTTATTAGAATTTTCCCCTCCTCTTAGAGAGAGTGGAGAAACCCTTTTAAATAACAGATTTATCTAATCATTGTTCAGTGTCTGAGTTTTAGTTCAGTCTCCATTATTCAAAATATTTTTAAAACTGCACAGGTGGGTCAAATGACTGTTCTGGTTCATCTTGATTTTGAAAAGAATGAATTTCATCACCTACATAAGGATTAAATTCAGAAAACGTCATGGAAATGTAATCCTCACCAGGTGGTTCTCATTCTGGCAAATATGAGTTGCTCTCCACCTAGAATAGGAAGGGCAATTGCCCAGCTTGCCTCCATTGCTTGACCATCTATTTAAACTGACTTCATGATACATGAACTGAGTCAGGATATATCAGCTGCCCAGAGTGAACGCTTTCTTTTTCATATGTGCAGTAAAAGCTTTCTTTGATTAACCTGAAATTACCATGCAACATCAGTGTCATGATGCCACTTCTGTATCAACCTCTTGCCCTCTTGAAAAACAAAAAGTTATATCTCTCATCCAGAGTGAATGGTGTAAGCAAGTTAATATCACCTCTCTGATCCTATCTCCTTGTTTGTCAGCTAGGACATGGCTTTATCTACCTGCAAAGTTGTAAGAATTAATAAGGTACATGAAAAGACTTGAGACTTATTTTTTTAAATTCAGTTGTAAAAGATTCTGATCAATTATTTCTACACACACACAAAAAAAAAAAAAAAAAAATTTTTTTTTTAAATCTTCCTCAACCAAGCACACATAATGGCAACTAACCCGAAGAGGAATGTGAAGAGAAAGCAGGCAGTGATCTTTTAGGCTGCTGCCATATGTCACTTTAGGCCCACCCAAAAAAAAACTCTAAGCAGACATTTTTTTGGCTGCATTAATTTCTATATCAAGATGTGTAGCCATGTTTTATGAATTGAAAATAATCACACGAAAGCCAGATTCCATTTTGCTTAAGCCTCCGGCCAAGGGAAGAGCTGTGCTTTGTTTTATGCTCATTCCGACTTCATTATGCCATTGCAGGTTATAAAGCTGGGAGAAAAGAACAAAACACTTACAGCTGCAGATACTATCTGGGCAGAAATTCCCTTCAGAAGTGAATGTCGCATAACTGAGCCATGGAGTGAAAAAGAATCAGGTAATTTCTTCTTCCTTTAAAAAAAAAAAAAGAAGAAAGAAAAAATGGTTAAGAACTGATTTAAAAACTGAGAAGACAGGATCCCAATGCTTTGAAAGGAAAAAAAAAAAAACATAAAGAAAAGAAAATAACACTGTCATGTGTTCTGTTTTAAAAAGAGGTCTAAGGCTTGGGATACAGCTCAGTGATAGAGTGCTTGCCTAGTATGCATGGTGTACTGGGTTCAAACCCTGGCACCAAACAGAGATAGAAAGAATATCTAACATTCACATATTACAATGTATAACTATCCTATGTATTCTACTATGATGTAGAACTATGTATATCTAAACCTATCTTGAACCTCAGAGAAACTCAAGTAGGAGAAAATGAATAGTCACCACTCCATGCCTACTCATTCCAGCCCTTCTTTTTTCACCTTACATAATATCTTAAGTTCTACAGTTTTCCAGAAGATAACTACAGATCACTCCTCCTGCATTACATGTCTGCATTACCTCCACTTGCCTTCCACCCCGGCCTGTCATCTTGCCCTCCTCTTATCAAAGACTATCCCTCCTGTTGTTTAACTGAGCACCTTCTCAATTCTCCACTATGCTACTCCTAGCAACTGCTCCTTCCACTTTGCACTATACATTATCTTTACTAACATTACTGAATACCATCTCTGTATGACTAAATGTATCCTGGGGGGTACAAAACTAAGAAAGTCACAATTCCTACTATCAAGAATCTGAGATCCTAGCTGTAAGGATTGATCAGTATCTCTTACAACACTAGAATAAAAATGAATATAGCAGTAAAGACATGCAAATGAGAAAGAATATAACCCTGTTTGTTAAGGGGTTATTAGGGATAGCTGTAGAGAAGAAATATCTGATGTGGCCTTGATGAAGGGCTAGCAAAATGAATGCATGATGAATGTCTAGCAAAAAGCATGAGCAGAAACATGAGGATGAAAATGTACTCTCTGCCCAAGAAGCAGTAAGTACACACAGGCAGGGACTGAGCGGCAGGTGTGAAAGTGCTCCGAGCTGAGCCCAAGCAGTAAGCAGGGCCTAGACTGATGCCACATAAAGGACTTATCACTTCATTGCCTAGGTAACAAGACAGCACTACAGGTTTTTAGTAGACCATAATAAACATCTAAGTTATTTATCCAAAGGCTACAATGACAAACAAGTGAATATAATCAACAGCACCTACCCTTCCAGAGTTGAAAAGCTAAACAAGATAGCACTGATGAGAAGGAAATTTAAGAGGAGGAAAAATGCACAGGTAACTTTACCAACATTAAGTTTACACATCAATTCAATAAAGTATTTATATTATTCATCCTCCACTTCTCTTTCTTCATGTTGTCTCCAAGAACTTGCAGAGTGAATAAAAGTCAAAATTGATGTTTTTTAGAGTTAAGATTTTTCCCAAATCTTTAATCATCTTTGTGCTTTTCCTGTGAACCTAAAGGACTGAAGTAATGTGAAGCTTACCTTGGAGAATGGGAGTGGGAAGCA
Source organism: Myocastor coypus (assembly GCA_004027025.1). Classification (NCBI taxonomy): domain Eukaryota; kingdom Metazoa; phylum Chordata; class Mammalia; order Rodentia; family Myocastoridae; genus Myocastor; species Myocastor coypus. The sequence continues at coordinate 121,161 of PVJA010001469.1, read as the reverse complement.
CAGAGGACAGAGGAGTCCTGAGGTGGACTGTGTGCTATGTTTCCACTACAAACACTGTCATGTGTAACTTATGCTCCTTGTAAGGACTCTACTCTAGAAGGGGGCCATCCCCACTTTTATAGTTTCCTACTGAGGGTTCTAAAGGCAAGTCACACTACCCACCTTTGTATCTTCTCTCCCAACAGTGCCAAAATACTTAGAATGTAATCAGCATAGCCAAACAAGTGGCCCTTTTACTTCCCATGCAGGGCTTCAACAGACTTCACAGTACTATACAGAGACAGTGACATTTTGAATGATTAAATATTTCAACCATATGCAAGTGATTTACATGGATATTTACCTTTTTAGGTTGGTCCTGTCACCACTATCTGAGCTCGCCACAGATGAAGTATCATAGGAGTGTGAGTCAATGGTATCAATGTTTAACAATGTGGGATCCTCAAGAACAAAAGACTCATCTTCATCATCAGTCTAAATTGGAAAAAGATACAATAATAAACTCAAGATGTTCTGAGACAAATCAGATAGGTATAATGGGTTTCTCTAAACATTCAAGTGCTTATTTCTGCTCTTTACTTCTATTCCATTCATTCTTATTCACCAGAGTCACAGCACAAAATTAAATTTTAACTCTACATAGATATCATTCCCTACAAGGAATTGAAGTTGAAAAACTTTTTTATAGCAAGGATCAGAAGAGGTAATAGAGATTGATATTAGCTACAGGATAGTTCTTAAAGTTTAAAAATGTTTTACTAGTTATAGATGCTTTCTTTAGTAGTTTTGAGAAATGGCTAATTATAAGAAAATAAGTATTTTGGACTTTAAATAGTCTACTGTAAAAAGCATAGCAAGTAAATAGAAAAAAAAAGGCATTCTAGATAGAAAACAGCATGTGCAGACACACTGATTTCATAACATGAAAAATAAGGTAGGATCCAAATTATAAAAAACCCTCTAGTTACTCTGAACAACTACTATTAAGACAAAAATATGCATTATATCAATTATTGTGGCTGTCCAACTAATGTGTTTTGAAACTGTCTCAATGTTTAAAAAAAAAAAACCTCTATTTCATAAGCTGGATAGCAGTAGGCCCATATCTATCTTTCTGATGCAGCCACCTTCCTAGTACACTGTTGGGAAAATAGTCAATATTCACCAATTTAACGAAGTAATACATCATATGTAGCAGACAGTAGGAAAATAACTGATATTTTTAAACTGGAAAGATCTAATGGGAACTACATTTTAGAACAATAAATGGGACAATATGAAGAATGGACAAAGGCAAAGAGAAATACTGAACCAGAGAGATTATGAAGCACTAAAAAAGGACCTAGAACTGCAGGGAGATTATCAAGGAAAAAAAGGAGATTCCAGCCTAGGAATGCAACAGAAATCAACAGAGGATGATGAAAGAGACAATATAGAAATATAATCAAAAATCACCTCAAATGAAGCAAAAGAGAGGGATAAGAGAGAATCAAAGATTTTCAAGGTTTCCAGCTTGAGCAACTAAACAAAAGAGGATACTACTGACTGGGATGAGAAGCCAGAGACATAGCAGAGAGCAGGATGAGGAGCAGACTGTGTATAAACTGACTCTGACTGGAAGACACTAATGAAGAATATCCTGAGACTCCCTACTCTTGTAGCTGGACCACCTTCTGCCTTCACATTTTCAAGCTATGTTTCCGAAAGAATGAAAAACTTATGGTCATTTCCATTTTCATTCATTCCAATGTGCTAACTACTACCCTTGGTAGAAGTGACTAGCCAAATCCACTACCCTTCTTTCCAATTAGTATTCTCTTGTACTTTACATATCATTTAACACTGCTAACCATTCCCTGCTTCTTGAAACTCTCTCTCCTTTTTTATCTGACTGATCTTGGTCTCCCCTCAGATTTCTCTTTTCTGATTCTTCTCCAATTTATATGGACCCTTGTGATTGTGCTCTCTAGCTTTTACTCAGCCAAACTTTAAAGCTGCTTTCCCTACCACACATTAGCTATATGATCAAACTCATCCATATCTACAGCTTGCAGTACCATGCTATATGAACAACTCCGAACCCTGTATCTTCAGCGACTACTTTTCAGATATCTGCACACAAATAAACCTACTAAGAGCAGTGTTAGCACTGGAAAGGAAATACTGTTACTCAAGAGCTGTCAAAGATTAGACCAATTGCTATAGGACAGAGAAAGGAAGTAATTCAGAAATAAGAACTGCAGCACCAAGGTCTTAAATAAGAGAAATAATCAAAACCTTATTTGATTTTCTGAAGCAGCCTGGGGACATTACTAAAGAAAATTGATCAGCGAAGTTAAGCCAGGCTTACAGGATAAGTGAAAGAAAAACTGGAAAATAAAGAATTAAGGATATCAAGACTGAATTTAAGGCTACTGCCACGCAATAGAGATTATTGATTTCCCCCAAACTGATATGTAAAACCTATATAATCCTATCAAATTTCAGTTCATCTGTATGTCTATGTGTGTAAACCAATACCTGATTCTAAAATTTACATGGAAATACAAAGACCAAGAGTAAGCAAGGCAATGAGATTTACAACAAAAGTGATATGACAGAAAAGAATACTCCTTTCAGTAAATGATACCTAGCACACACACATGCACACACCCCCTTCAAACAATTACAGACCTAAATGTGAGGAGTAAAACAATAAAATTTTTAAAACAAAATTGATAATATTACTATGAACTTGGAACTAGCAAAATTTTAACATACACAAAAAATCATAACAGAAGAATTTAATAACCTACACTATATTAAGAATTTCTTTTGCCAAAAGAAACCATTAGTAGTATAAAAGATATCTTAAGGAACAAAAGATGATATTTATAATAAATACACCTAATAAAGAGCTTGTACCTGCATATAAAAAAATCTTTTATAAAACGTTTTCTTAAAAATAAAAGCAGAGGGGTTGGGGAGATAGCTTGGCAGTCTAAAGTGCCTGCGTGGCAAGAGCAAGGACCTGGGTTCGATCCCTCTACCACATGCTGTCTGGCCCCAGACTCCAGATACACCATGCCAGCCACTGAAACTTGGCATAGTGGCACATACATATAAGCGTAGTGCCAGGGAGGCTGAGACAGGAGAATCACTATGAGTCTGAGCTGTATAGTGAGAGCCTGTACCAAATAAATAAATTAAATAAAAGCAGAAGTAAGCTAAAGACACAAAAAGGCAATTCATAAAACAGATATTCTAATGACCAAAACATATGTCAAGATGCCCAAGTTACCAATTTTTAGGAAAATTCAAACTAAAACCAGGATGTGATATTACTATATATCTAAAACCATGAAAGACTAAATTTAGTGCAAAAAAAAAAAAAAAAAAAAAAACCAGAAAAATTTAAACATTAACAAGTGTATAGGGGCCTGGCAGGATGGCTCAGTGGTCTAAAGCGCCTGCTTAGGAAAGCTTAGGCAGCTGCAGGGACCACAGTTCGATCCCTGGCACCACATGCTGCACCAGCCCTGCTCTCAGGGCAGGCTGAGCTGGCCATAAAAATAAATAAATAAACAAATTTCTGAAACAAGAAAAATAAATAAATAAATAAATAAACACAAGTGTATAGCCAGGTGTGGTGTTGCACACCTGTAATCCCAGTATTTCGGAGACTGAGGCAGGAAAGTCAGTGCAAGTTCGAGACCAGCCTGGGCTACAGAAGTGAGCTCAAGGCCAGCCTGAACTACACAGCGAGACCCTGTCTCAAAAAGACCAAAAAAAAAAGTGCATACATAACAAGAGCATTCATGTATTGCTCGTGGGAGTGTATGTCAGTAAGAACCACTTGGAGAAACGACAGCAGTATTCACCACGCCTGACAGCCCCACAGTTCTACTCTCAGATGCACACCCCCCAGCAGCATGTGCACATGAGTGAATTCCAAAAGATGTGAATACAGAGAGCTGTGAAAAGGAACATTCTCAGCAGCGCTCTTCACAACAGCCAGAAACTGGAAACTTCATAAATGTCTATCAACAACTGAATAATTAAACATGTGTGTATATGTATGTATATTTTACAACAATGTAAATTTGAAAAATATGAATAGGCCTAAAAACAAAGATTGAGGACAATAAGTCAAACACAGAAGAGTACCTATCCCATGTACACTAACAAAAGGACACTATTCCATGTATATAAAATTCAAACAGACAAATGAACCAGGGCTGGAGGAATGAGAATAGTGACTATTTGGAGGCTGGGTGCTGAAGGAACACAAGAGTTGCTGCTGGGGTGCCAATAAGATTTGGCTGCTTCTTTCTGGATTCTGATTACACAGATTGTCCATAGTGTGAAGGTTCACGGTGCTGTACTCTCATGGCCTATGTACCTTCTGTGTGCACACTGTACTTCAACAGAAGAGCTCAAAAGACATTTCCTGCTGAAGAATCCAACAGTGAGACTGAGGTAAACTGCAGCTATGCAGAGGCTCAGAGACTGGAAGGATTGAAAGATTTGGTCTTGATGAGGACAAAGAATAAGTTTAACGAAGTGAAGGAAAGCGGGTGCTATAGCCAGAGAATGCAATTTCAAAATTAAAAACTTCAAAGGCAGCACCATTTCAAAGAACAACAAGGCCTAGTAATTTTATTCCATGCCCTAAGTTCTACCATCTCAGATGTCTCAGTAATTTCTAGCTTTCCATTTTCTTTTAAATGTCTTGAGTGCCCATTTCTTCACAGCCTTCCTTCAGGTTGATATTAATGAACATTATAGAATACATGTACCCACATAGCCTGGAGCAAGGGCTTATTTACACTTCTGAGCTTCTCTCTAAAAAATCATTTTAATAATGCTCCCCCTTACAGTCTTCATTAATGTTCTACAGCTGAAATTATTTTTCTTTCACCTATCTACCTGCCTAGTTCCCTGGAGGCATAAGGGCTGGCCAACTTCCAGTCACATTTCCCTCTCAAGCACTTAGTCATATAATTTTTATAATGCCAGCATCTAACACCATAACCCGAATATACAAAGCACCCAATACATGGAGAATGATAACAGCATCATCTTCTTGGGAAACCAATAATGACAAGACTTACTGGTATCAAAGATAAGAAAGCTATGCAAGGACAATCTGCCTTCATTACAACCACAGTCCCATTTATATGAGCATTATTTTCTATACCCACATTACATAAAAATAAATAAATACGGTTTCACACATAGCCCTCTGGGATTGTTTTTATTTCTCACTTAGTAAGAAAATTGAAATGAGAATATGATTAAGACCATGTTAATAAAATTGACTAAAATTAATCTCTTCACTTGTAAATGAAAGCTTTTCTCTATATTAAAAATAATAAAGGCCATTTCACTGTTATGCAATACTTTCAGGGCCCAATATCACCTTTCAACACTAAAAATGCTTCAGCCTTAACATAGATCACACAGAATATTTTTGAAGTTAAAGTACTATACATTCAAAGTGACAGCAACATCAAACTGATAACAAGAAAACCAGAAATCAAACCTACAGAAGAAAAAAGACACAATTCACAGAGAAAGTAGTTTGCATCTAAAGAAGTACTGCCTACAACCCTGAAAATACAAGTAAAGTATAGAAGTCCAACTCAGTTACAGTATCATTGGGCATTTCTATTAGGGGAGCTTCACAGCCTTTTCTTTTGGAAAACAAAATGACAGATCTGAAATAGATTTATACATTAAAAAAAAAACCTTCTCAAATTAGAAGCTGAAGCCTCTAAGAAAAATCTTAAGCAAGTTTTTAAAAGGTCACAAGACTGAAATGAAGAGCTGTCAGCAGTACACAGAAATTGGCATACTCCACCAACCACATCTCCCCCACAGTTCCTTTTGATCTACCAATTCACAAAAGAGTAACACCATTTCAACGCTGAAAAATTCTTTACTAGAAATGGTATTCATAAGTCAAATAGTGGAGGCTTGGTTTCCTTCACATAGAAAAATGAAGAATTTCACAATAACATTGCAAGATGTTCTTTAGTATCAAAGGATGAGCTGTCTGAACATCACTGGTAGAGATAACTAATCATTACCAACACATAATACAAATCTCAAAAGTGATACGAATGTAATATTTCAATTCACTTAATAAAACATTTTTATTGAATCCAAGCGATTGAATCCAAGGTTTCCTGCACTCTTGGCACACACTCTACTACTAAGTTACACCTTCCAGCCCTAGTTTTTTAAGTATGCTAAGGATTAGGCATTTAGCTGGCCAGAGACTCTAAGGATGAACAATCTAAACCAATGCTGTCCAACAGAACTTTTTGCAGTGATGGAACTATTCTGTATCTATGCTGCTCTCTACAGCACACATCACCTACACAAAGCTATTGAGCATCTGTGATGTGACTTATGTCCTGACATTGAATTATTTAACTGTAAGTAATTTAAGCTTTAAGTACACGTCATTAGTGGTTAGCATACTGGATACTGTACATGCAGTTATTTATACTATAAGTACCCAAAAGTAGCAAAAATTAATGCCACAAAATGATAATGATCATTTAATATTTACTTACTTCATTTAATATGCTTTCCAGTGTTGGAGGAGTGTCAACTTGAGGGATATCAAACTCCTTGTCATCAATCTAAATAAAGACAATAAATTAATCCCCCTAATACAATGCTTTTCCCTTTAAAATTGTGATGGTATTTTAACCAAATATAAGACAATCTTAATATACAATTGATCTAGCAGTCAACACAGTAACCCATGATAATAAGAATCAGATCAAAAGATTATAGGAGGGGCCAATGAGATGGCTCAGTGATCTAAAGTGCATACTTAGGCAAGCACACAAAGACCATGGTTAGATCCCTGGCACCATATGCAGTGCCCCTCCCAAGGTAAGCTGAGCAGGCCACACACACACAAAAAAAAAAAAAGATTATAGGATGGTCACCTTTCTTATCCATACATGCAATCATTACTGAGCACATGGGAACACTGGACTGCATTATCAAATGATCCTTTTCAGACAACTTCTGTTCAAGGACTTGTGCATCAGTTTTCTTCAACATGACAAAACATCATATCTTATGACACCCCTTATCTCCTAAGTTTTGAGCTGTCATAGTGATATGCCAAAGTCTGACTTCACACTTCTTAGTTATTTCATAAATTACAGTAATGTAATTAGATCAAATAACATTAATATCATCACAGAAACCCATTAACATAGTATTTAATCACTGGAGAAAAGTTGCTATGAAAGGTATGAATTCAAATCTGCCACTAGCTCTGACTTTGAAATGTCATTTAACACAGCTAAATGCAGTATCTTCCTCGATAAAATGGATTATCACAGTTCTCTAAGTACTGTGAAGCTCAACTGACAACATGCATCAAAATATTCTATAAACTGTAATAGACTACATAAATGAAGAGGGACAGTATCTCATAAAACCATACATAGATGCATACTAACCCATATAAAAATAATAGGCTGAGAGTGTTTGGATCATAAAACACACTACAATCAAAACTCTCATTAAAAATCATCACTTGATAAAAGCAGAAGTTTTACCAAATCATTTCTCAATTCCAGCTCCTTGTCCAAATCTATGTAAGAGAATTTTGAAAGTGAAGCTTCTAGACTGAAAGACTTATTCAGCTCTTCTTCAGTAGCAGTCTTGACAGAGAGATCCTGTTCCATATTGTCATGGTCTGGTTCATTTTCCATATTTGCTTTTAATAACTGTATTCAATCAATCCGAGCATGTGTTTGATTGTCTTGTTTTGTTCTGTAGATCATAACGATTTGAAGAGCTCTTTAAAAAAAAAATGGAAAGAAAGAAAAAGAAAACATCATTTAAATTTTCTTTTGTCCACTGGATATTCCTAAATTTAATCAGAAAAAAATACTTCTTTATCTGATTATAGATGAAGAGAAATCAATACTGGGGTACAAGGTAGTCATGAAATTGCTAACAATGATAGTCACAAAAGGCAGGCTCGGCCACTAAACCCAACTCCAGCGAGACTTCTGTACCTACCAACATGAGGGCAAATTGGTATCAAAAGCTGCAATGAAGCAGTAACTCCTTCACTACTTGCCCAAACCTCAGAGTAGCTCTCTAGGTCCCCTGGAGATAAAGTATATTGTAATAGCATCACAGCCGGGCATAGTGGCGCATGCCTGTAATCCCAGTACTTGGGAGGCTGAGGCAGGAGGATCAGTGTGAGTTCGAGACCACCCTGGGCCACAAAAGTGAGCTCAAGGCCAGCCTGAACTGCACAGTGAGACCCTGTCTCAAAAAGAAAAAAAAATAGCATCACTGCTGGCACTCACTTGGGGCCACAGATATTTCAGGAGCTTAGTTTAGACACCGACAACAGTAATTAGTTAACCTAAAGGTTCAAATTTATTGAAAGAAGAAACAATAACCTGAAGATAAAATAACTATGGTTTCCAGAAGAAAACTCGTCACAGAGAAAAAGATATTTTCAGAGAAAAGTGAAATACTGAAAAAATCTAGAAACTATATCTTTATATATTTCACAGCCTTAAAGAATAGAGCTGTTACATCAAAAAACAAACATTTTATACTTTTAAAACTTATTTATAAAAATACATATTTTTAAAACTCATATACATTTAACAATGTTTTAATAATTTTAGATAGTGTTTCAATAAGGCTACAAATTGCCAATTTTAAAAAACCCACTTAGCTTTGAGTTTAGAATAATGCCAAAATATAAAAATAAAACCAATGGGCCAGGGAGATAGCTCTGTGGCACAAGTGCCTACCTGGCAAGTGCAAGGTTGTGAGTTTGAACCCTGGTTCCACCAAAACAAAAAAAATAATAATAAAATAAAAAAATAAAATAAAACCAATGCCATAGGGACACCAATAATAACAATAAAGTCATTTTGTTCCTTGACTAGGTGTTTTCTGTATATAGTATTCTCTTTCCATGATTTCAGTTACCAGACGTCAATGATGATCTGAAAACAAAATGAAAGATTCCAGAAATAAAGAATCCTTATCTCCTAGCCAGTGCTCTGTTCTGGACAGTATGCTGACATCTAGTATCATGCTGCCACCCCACTGGGAAGGTGAATCACCCCGTCCAGTGTATACATGTTGGAATGCTACCTACGCACTAGTCACTGACTGCATGGGCTGGTGATCTGATCGACTACCATGGTATTGCACTGCTTCTATTCAAGTAACCCATATTTCACTGAACAATTACTCCCAAAGTACAAGAGCAGTGGTCCTAGAAATTTGGAAATGTGAAAAAGAAGCCATAAAGTGCTTCCTTTAAGTGAAAAGATGTAAGTTCTTGACCTAATAAGGAAAAAAATCATATGCCAAAGTTATTAAGATCTATGGCAAGAATGAATCTTTTACCTGTGAAATAGTGAAAAATGGAAAAGAAATCTGTGTTAGTTTTACTGTTAAATCTCAAATGGCAAAAGTGTGATAAATCAGTCATCTCATTTCACCTCACCATGTAGGCACTAGATCCAACCACATCATTATAAGGGCTAAATATAGTAAGATATTTTCAGAGAGATCACAGTCATATAACTTTTATTTTTTAATTTTTATTTTTTTATTAATTTTAGTGAGAAAGAAACAGTGATGAGACAGTTTCAAAACATGTTAATAAGACAGTTAAAATAATACATTGCATATTGTTGTCTTCATAGCAGTTGCTCAGAGTATAATATGCAGACATGATATTTTTTCTTTTTTTAGCATATAAATTTTTTTATTGTTACATGAAAGGACAACACTCGACAATTCAGTAAGACAAAAACACAGCTTAAAAATGAGCAAAATATTTCAGCAGACTATTTCATAAAAAAAGATACAAATGGTCAAGAGCCATGTGGGAAAGTGCCTACCATCAGTAATTACTAGGAGAATGCAATTTAAACTCAATCTGGAAGACAGTTGAAGGGTGTATAAAATGCCTGAGCCTCTTAGTGAAAAGTTCTGCCAACTCACATAACTTTTATTATAGTATATTTTTCAGTTGTTCTACTTTGTCATTGTTGTTGTCAGCCTCTTGCCACGCCTAAAATATAAGTTAAACTTTATCATGAATATATATTTAAAAACATTGTATAGAGTCAGCCCTCCATATCCAGGGGTCCCACATCCATTAAATCAACCAATCACAGACAGAAAATACTGCACTGCATATATATAGACTCTTCCATTTTGCCTTTATTCCCTAAACAACACACCACAACTATTTACAAACCATTTACATTTCGTGAGCCATTACAAGTAATCTGGAGATGGTTTAAACATACAAAAATGTGAGAAAGGGTATATGCAAAGATTATATACTATTTTATATAAAGGATTTATATAAAGGATTTAAATGTCTGCAGAATGGTACTATCAGAGGATCCTGAAACCAGTTACACATGGATTCTGATAGTTACCTGTACTGGACTTGGTACTATTGGCAGTTTCAGACATCAACCAGAAGTGTTAAATATTACTGTACCACATAACACAATACTTAGTGTGAACAGTGTTCAAACCACACACTGCCCTCAAGGAAGGAAGAGGAAGGGGTAGAAAGGAAAGAGAATCCATATATTATTTAAGTCCCTCAAAATCACTACTACCATGAACCCTGAGCCCTACAGAAAACTCTCCTATTACTCCTTAGAAACCTGAAAGAAAAAAACAAAGAACTGATGTGGTGGCATATGCCTGTAATCCCAGCACTTGGGAGACTCAGGGAGGAAGAAGGCCATTCCAGGCTACATAAGTGAATTTAAGGTCAGCCTGAACTACAAAGCAAAACTCTGTGTCAAAAAAAAAAAAAAAAAAAAAAGATCAATCATTGGGTTTACTTAATTTTTTAAAAGCAAACTAAAATTAGAGTCATTTTAAACAGATTCACTAGAGAAGCTCCTGTAAATTTTTGAAATTAATTGGGCTATGCCTGAACCTATTCATTGCAGGAAAAATGGTGATGCCTAATACCAGCCCTCATTTCTAGAACCTGTGAATATGTTACTTTATATAACAAAAGGGACTTGGCAAATATGATTAAAGTGGAACCTGAAGAGGGAAAATTATCCTGAATTTTCCAGGTGTGCCCAGTGTAATCACACGGGCCCTTAAAAGTGTAAGATAAAGGCAGAAGAGTGTCAGAAAAAGCAAGGTGACAACAGAAGTGGAGTCAGAGAGATGCCATGCTACAGGTTTTGAGGATGGAGGAAGTGTACCAGTAGTCAAAGAATGCATGCCTCCTGTGGAAATGCAAAAGAGAAGGAAATGGGGAACACTTTGCTGACACCTTGATTGTAGTGAGACAAGTACTAGCCTTATGAACTACAGAACTGTGAAATAATAAATCTGTACTGCTTACAGCCACTATATCTGTGGTAATTTGTTATGCAGCAATGGGAAACAAAATACACTAATAAACTCTAATTAGTCCATTTCTGACCACATCGCCAGCATTCTGAAATACTAACCCCTCCCTTGTCTGTTGGTGTTGCTCTCATCTTATGGAGCAAGCTTTTTACTCTAATACACAGCTGGATGATGAAATGCTTAATACATAACAATGTTACACACTCGAGGTAGACTGCTTTAGACATCACTTACACAGTAGCCTAGCAGAAAGTCTGACAACAAACTACTCATCTCTCCCTCTTAACGTGGAATTCTACCACTACTTCTTCACCCAACTATCATTGTGATCTTGGGTTTTTATAGTTCTTAAATGAATACTATGCCAGACAGTACCTGCAGACAATAAGTAGATTACATCAACTATTTCTCAATCTCTCCTAGAATGAAATCAGATTAATCTGATAAGAAATTTATGTCATGGAATTATGATGACCAAGAATCATATTAAACTAATAATATTTCAATTAAGAATATTGGACATTTTGGTAATTCTCAAGATTTCCTCTGAATCAATAAGACTATTCACAACCAATAATCATTTAAAAACAAAAAAAGATGTACTGCATGAGCAACAATGATCCCATTTTCACACTGATCAAATGATAAGAACTCTAGAATATGACCTACATTGGACCAGGTGATCATGGAACTCTTTCACCAATTTTCTATCATGGTAAACATGGACAATTATTCTCAAATTCCAGTAACCTGTCTAATTCTCTAACATTCTCTTCCTCCCAAAAGTATCATTAGAATGTACTTTTTACATCATAGTTAATTCAAATCAAGTTTTTAAAAATGTATTATTGTGATAGATATCAAAAAAAATCAAGCATAGAAACAATGTTACACATTAGCTTTGTTCTGGCCTTCCTGCTCAAATTGATTCTCTTCTATTTCTTTTCTCTTTTTTTGGTTTGTCTGAGGATGTCCTCAGGGCACACTAGGTGAGGCCTGTAGAGCTGGGGATCTAACCCAGCTCCCCTATGCCTGACTGCATTTGCCTTAGCAGACGTTTAAACAACTGTGCCAGCCCCCAGGGCCCCTTTTCTATTTCTTTGTTTTGCTGTCTTATGGTTTATCTTGCAGTGAAAAGAACAAAATAGAATTAGCTTTAATTAGTGGTCTATCATCTTTCTCTACTAAATGGAAGATTCATTTTTATCAATTCCCCAATGCCTACAAGATGAAATCCAAATACAAACTAAGTGAATAATTTCAGCATCACACAAGTTCTATGGACTTGATAAACTCCCCACTTTCTCCTTATTTTACAATTACACATACTATTTCAGAATCCTTTTAAGATTAGCTTCCATTTTCCATATCTGCTCTAGCTGGTTCACCTTCCCTTTCCTTTTCCTCTACATTTATCTGAATTTCTTCTTTCCTTGTAGGGATGGTCAAATTGGATCTTCCCATGACCTCTTTTTTTGATTTTTTTTAATCTTTTAGTTCTTTATCTGGTATAGGGTCTCACTATGCAACTGGGACTCAATGAGCCTCCTGTCTCAGCCTCCCCAGCACTGAGATTACAGGAGTACAGTTTTGATACCAGAATGGTGCGCCCAAGGTTCTAGGGCTAGCACAGCATGCAGCACTAGAGATCGAGCCTGGGTCCTTGTGCTTGCCAGGCAGGTGCTTAAACCACCTAGCTATCTCCCTAGCCCTTCCCATGACCTCTTCCATCCCTAACAATCCAGAAAACATGTCTTCTTTGAAACTGTCTTGGTGTTTTCCTCATTGTGATTCAACAAATTTAATTCAGGTTTTTCTCTCTAACTTAAGTAATAATAATGGGCCAACACTGCTACATCACTGGACTCTCTAACTTGCCTGATATGCTGTAGACATTCAGTAAATATTTGCTGATTAACACAAGAATTAGAGGACAAAAGCACATGTGTGGCAAAGTAAGCATATCATTACCTGTAATCTGTGTCATAATAAGCTAAGTTATAATTGAGTCCTACTTTTATGTAATCAAGCTTGTCAACAACTATAGGTCATATGTCAGGCATCAGCTAAAACTCTTACCTAGTAAATGCAGCCATAACATGGTTCTTTTTATCACATTAATCACACCGCAACTGTTTCTTCATTGTCTGAACTCCCCTTCACCCACCCACAGGTTCCCTGTGAGCAAAGATCTGCCATGTTCACCACCATCTCCCCAATACCTAACTACATAGCAGCCTGTCAGTCCATCCATCCACCCATCCTTCTCTCCCTACTGTACCACTGACTTCCACAGCCTCAAATAGCAGTTCGGGACTTTCATGCTAAGATATGGTTAGCCACTCTACTCTGAAAAGACTTCCATTTTTGCAAGTCCCAGTTTTTGTACGTAAGAATTTTTTAGATCCCAAAAAATGTTTTTAAATGATCAGTTAGCTCATGTATAACATGACAAACTCTGTAACACCAAATTTCTCATGTTCTTTCACATTAATTCCACATATACATGAAAACAATGGAAATGTACCATATATCTACTCAATTTACAGGACTTTAATTATCATCTTCAGTGAAAAGAAAAGAGAAAAACCAAATGGTTTGCACAGTATATGCTTCACAGTGAGTACAAAATAGGCACTAGATTTCTGCTGTCCCTTTGGACAGTATCCGTTCTTACAAGCTTCAGAGATAAGCAAACTAGTTCATAAATGTTAAAAATAATAAATAGTATGCTGTTCCAACAGAGGGCAACAACTGGCTATGCTGGGCTTCCTGAGAAATCATGTCAGTCTCTAGTATGATGCCTTCCTGGGGTACTTTAGAGTACTCAACTTTCACCTTATCCGTGAAATTCAAAATAGACACCTGCACTAAATGCAATGCTACTATGTATTGGGGTGGGTTGCTTACTTGATCCCCAAGTTTCTTCTCAACTACAGGCATATTTAGGTATATACAGCCCATTGTATTTGGAGCTACCATTATGAAAAAACCCCAAACATCTCTTTTCTTCTTCCTGTATCAGTAATGTCTAGATGAAAAGAGTTATCATTTAAAACTTAAGAAATATGAATAGAACAAATGTTAAAAAGAAAAGTGGAGAGAAATAATAGCAGAGACCTTCCTACATACAGTGCTAAATTTCTACTAGAAATCGTTAGATACAAACAAGATGCACACATTCTAGAAAAGAAGGATCTAATTCCAATCATAACACACAGAACAATAGTAAGAAGGAAGCCTACAAATATCGGTTTTAACAGTACCAAATGTATAAGCATGATGAGACAAATGATACGAAAGAAATGGCTTCTTTCCAGATTCCAGTAAATCTCTATTATCATGTTAATCCCTCTTCTGCAACCCAGTCCAGCTCCAAAGATATCTAAGAAGCACATGAGCCTTGTGTAGGCTGACTTACATTCCCTCTTCTTTGGACAACAAGCATAGATAAATTCTTCTAAGTTAGAAAGAATTCTATCCACATACAATGGATAGAATTCCACTCAGGTATAGGCAGAGTAGATGGTGGCCTTCTTTATTAATTCTAATTGGATAAATTATCATCTCAAGGGCTGGCCAAATAGCTCAGCAGATTAGGGTTTTGGGGGGCTCCTTCCCAAGGTCTGCCCTGCTGGCCCCACCTCCGGAACACACTGAGACCGAAATTGAAACTGGGCTGTTGGCCCAGCCTATAATCCCAGCTCTTGAGAGGCTGTAAACAGGTGGATCACTATGAGTCTAATCTAGTAGTGAGACCCTGAACACCCTATAGACTCTTCCCTAAAATACAAATCATCATCATCATCATCATCATCATCATCATCATCATCTCAATTACATCTGGTTAGATGTCAAAAAGGATGTAATCACACAAAAAAAAGTATGCCCCTCCCAAAAGAGCAAGGGAGAGCTTCCTGCTGAACTACAGAAGGGAGAAAAATGTTAAAATATTCCAGCACCTTTACTATCTTTCCTTTGAGAAGCTGTTTCTCCTCCACTCCCACTGTGTAGTCTTGGTGGGACTGACAATCTAGTTCCCTATCAGCCTAGCAGAAGAGCAGTCACATGACATTTTCATGTCCAATCTAAACAATCAGGGTCCTTGCCTGGGATTCATAAATAATGAAAATAGGAGTCTACCGGAAGGAAGGCCCATAAACTTGGAGGGT
Source organism: Myocastor coypus (assembly GCA_004027025.1). NCBI lineage: Eukaryota > Metazoa > Chordata > Mammalia > Rodentia > Myocastoridae > Myocastor > Myocastor coypus. The sequence goes on along the minus strand of PVJA010001469.1, from coordinate 105,589 downwards.
ACAACACAGAAGTTGTCTAGAGTCTGTCTTTTCAATGTTTATATAATAGAGCAGGGCTTGCAATTGCAGAAACTGAGACGGGGACAAGGGAATTAGGAAGTCTTCTCTATGTGTTTGGGAGTATACACAAGAACATATATCACTTTGTGAAGGTCCAGCGAGACAGCTCTATGGCCTAAGCACCTTCTTTGGCAAGCACAGAGATCAAGGTCGATCTGAGGGCCCACAAAACTCACCAGCCCCGCCCTTGGGGTGCAAGGAGCCAGCCAAACAAGTCCAGGTGTGGTGGCGCACAACTATAACACCAGCCCTGGGAGGCTGAAAGCTGTGCGATCACAATGAGTCTGAGCTGCATAGTGAGACCTTGTACCAAATGCATAAATGAAAAAAAAAAGGGGGGGGGGGTATCACTTTGTGAGTTTGTGCCCTCTCTCTGCTCTGGTTTATGAGTCTATAAATCTCTGTACTTCTTGGCCAAAACACAGAACATACTTCTGTAATGTTACATAGAGTGAAGATAATTCAAACAAGTCAAGATTTAGTTTGGAATTAAGTAGTTTGATTTTACAAACATAGAGAGAGGACACCTGAGGTAGTGGGTCAATGTAAGATGCCATTTCAACTCTGTGAAACCTATAAAGAGATAAAAAGACACAGTATTAAGTTCAAAAGCCCTCAATTCTCATTCACACATAGAATTGTGAATTGAGATGTGTATGGAACAGTAAAAAACAGCTAAGAATCATCAGAATGCCCCAATATTCTGGAAAATAGAAATCTCCTGCTGGTGGTAGGCCAATGTACAAAGGAAACATATCAAGGAAAATCAGTATATTATTTTACTAGAGGTCTGTAAGGAACTCTTTCTCACGTAACTATGTTTCTTCGACCATATGAAGCCCAGTAAGTGGAAAATTTTTCCTCATTTATCTTCACTGTACATTCTATAGAACAGGCCAGCTATTCTGAGAGAATTCAATACTCACTCTCTGCTTAAATTTAATCATAAACAAATCCATGTCTTATACAAACATGTTGATCCTCAAACCCCACCTTAGATATACTTCAAACGCACGAGTGTAAAACAGACAACTGGCTGTAAGTATCTCCTAAACACAGAAGTCTATGACAGACCTGGCAGCACAAGCTAGCATCTATGCTTACTTTGCTTGTATACCTGTGTACTTGTTCAGGGCGAGTGGGAGAGTGTGGTAGAGGGGGCAGTGCAGAGGACACAGGCCTTGTTGTGTTCTCTAAAATGGTCTAAGGAGTGGAGGGGACAGCGGGGATCTCCTGGCTGGCTGGAGAAGGCTCCCCATAGGTTCTAGATAACCCAATGCCACGCCTCCCTCCTACCCGAGGCTCCTCTCACGTACGCACGCTCACTTTGTACACCCAAACATTTCGAAGAGCTACATCCCTCCTTCCCCAGTGCCACACCTGGAGACCTAGCCAAAGCACGGGAGGGACCACAAACTTCAGAGAGCCGCTTTTCATCCTGCGGCCATCACATCCTGATACACCTTGCAGGGAGCCCGGCCGGACCAACCCGCAGGTCGCCCATCGATCATGACAGGGGGCCACCTCCATGCCGACTGCCGGCTCCGCAGTGGCGCGGGGTGGGGATCACCCGCGTCCTCCTCTCACGGCCGCGGGAGTGGGCGCCCAGACCCTCAGCCTCGCGTTCGTGTGGAATCTGCACGTGAAACTGCGCGACCCAGTTCCCCAGCCAACGCGGGGCACGACCGCCGCCCCGGGGCAACCCCTTACGGCTGCGGTCGGGTCCAGTGAGCCTGTCACCGGAGGCTGTCAACTCCGGAGGCCGCGTCACTGTCGCGCCGGTGGGGAGGGACCGGGTTCAGAGACCTGGCGGCGCTCGCTCTCCCCTCACCTGGTGCAATCTCTCACCCCAGGGGTCGGCCCGCTGAGGGCCCGCTCTCCAGAGACTCTACCTCAGCTGGCAGCCATTCTGGCCCGGGACCCCCGTCCACGTAACCCCACCCCCTGCTCTCGTTTCCCGCATGCGCAGTAGTGCCGCTGCCCGCCGCGCTTCCGCTTTCACCCGTCCCGGCCTCTTTCTATTGGGTGGTCCGGTCATATACACCACGCCCCTATTTAAAGGGCCAGCGCTAGCGGACGACCATACTGATTACTATCTGGAGGACCACAAGTTTGGAAATTGCACGGGTGGAGGCGGAGCCAATAAACACGTCCTTGAGATGTCTAGAGTGCCAAGTCTTTCAGCTCGAAGTGAAGGAATTCACCTGGCCTTCAAGACCCAAGTGCTGTTGATTGAAGGCTTTGGGAGTTGAAGAAAGAAACAGAGACAGACAGACAGACAGACAGACTTCAATCCCCCGTTCCGGAAAAAAAAAAAAAAAAAAAATATATATATATATATATATATATATATATATATATATATATATATATATATATATATGTATGTATGTAAATAAATATTTTTTTCTAAACGACTAATTTAGGATTGCCAGTTTCCATTATGGACAATTCTATTCATTACTACTACTATTAGAAACCGTTTTCTAATTTATTACCAGTGGTGCTCTGTAAAACAAATATATTTTAACATCAAAAATATTGGGGCCCAGCAGGATGGCTCAGTGGTCTAAAGCGCCTGCTTAGGAAAGCTTAGGCAGCTGCAGGGACCGCGGTTCGATCCCCGGCACCACATGCTGCGCCAGCCCTGCCCTCCCTCAGGGCAGGCTGAGCCAGCCATAAAAATAAATAAACAAACAAAAGTTCTGAAACAAGCAAAAAAAATACTGACATAAAAAAAGAGGCACGCTCGTAAGTAAAGGAGATATTTTTTAATTATTATTATAGACGTTGCTCATTTAACAGCTAAGTTCCCCTCCTGTGACTAGGTCTAGATCATTAAATGAATTGATCTCTAAATGAGGATGTGTATGTAGTATGTACATTACAATATCCAGAGCTGGTGAGATAGCTCACTGGTCTAAAGTGCCTGCTTAGGCAAGTGCACAGGGACTGTGGTTGGGTCCCAGCACCACATGCTGTGCTGGCCCCACCCTCAGGGCAGGCTGAGCTGGTCATAACATACATACATACATACATACATACATACAGTTTAAAAAAAAAAACACCAATATCCAGAGCAAAGAGATGGTTAAAGGAACCCCCAGCGCTGATCACTTTGTTGTTATTTGGTAACTCTTACATGCTGTACTATAACGTATAACAGAACATAAAACTACAATGCTGTACTATACATCACAATAAAAAATTACAGTAAACAAGGTGTGCTGTGTGAAAAAGGTATTGAAGCTCTATAACAAAATATACAGAACTATATCAAAAAATTAGGTTTTAGTTGCGAGTGATGGGTCACAAATCCACACAGTCGTTAACTGGGTAGGTCCTTACACGAGGAACACTTGTACTTCTCTTACTGCTACTAAAGACAAATGAAAGCTTTCCAAAGAGTCTAAACTTTATTTAAAGTCACCACTGCAGGTACCATTGGCCCCAGGACACTTCCAGCTGTTGAACCTATGATGAAATCAAAGGGGGAGAGAACCAGGCTCACTACACTGGGACCTTTGGAGCACCCAAAGGTGAGAAAGATAAAGCCCAATCTTCCAGGGACTCTAAGTGTAAAGCAGTGTACTAACATACTGACAGTATGGGCAATCTGATTAGAATGGTGTACAGAAAGATATGGGACCATTATTTTAGGGTAACCAAATGACAGAACACTTCAAGGAGGAAGTGGTGTTCTCCATGGGGCCTAAAGGACTTCAGTAGGCACACACACAGTGGATAGAGCGGAATCCTCTTCCCTCAGGAAAGAGTGCAATGGACAGCCATCCAAAACTAATGGGGGGGGGGGGCGCTGACCAAATAGCTCAGGGGATTAAAGCATCCGCAAGCAGTCTGAGGGGCAGGGGGTGGGGTTCCCTCCAGCCTCCTGTTCGGGTCCTGCCCCTGGGGCATGCTGAAAGTGCAATTGAGATTGGACGTGGTGACGCCCGCCTGTGGTGCGCACCTGTAATCCCAGCTCTTGGGAGGCTGTAAACAAGCAGATCACTACGAGTCTGATCTAATAGTGAGACCCTGAACCCTCTGTAGACCATTACCTAAAATGTAAAAATAAAATAAAGTAAAACAAAGAAAACAAGTCTGGGGACTAGCTGCTGCGCTGAGGTGGCTGTGATGCGGGGGTGGCTTTCGAATTTCTCCAACCACCAGCAAGAAATTCATTCCAGCTATGACTACAGGGTGCTGAGACCAGAAGCCCTAGTGACAGAGAACTGTTGGAAGAGCTGGCCAGAAAGGACAGGAAAAGTGAGGGGAGGGAACAGAATTATGGGGATGAGAGATGGGAAGGTTTATACTTGACCTTTGTAAAATGTCTCAGTGGTAGTCATAGACCTATTCTCGATAGAAAGCAAACCTCAGCCTTGTGGGATACTGAGAAGCAGACTTTAATTCATAATAAGGAATATCTTAGACTACTTCAAGCTGCCCCTGAGATAGCTCCAAAGCAGTAGTTTTTGTATGTGCTTCTGTTCACAGTGTGAAATAGTACCAAATGCTATCCTGTTGAGAGATCTTTGCATTATTATTTTTTTTCTTTTTGTTTGTTTGTTTGTTTGTTTGTTTTGTGGCTGGCTCAGCCTGCCCTGAGGGCAGGGCTGGCCGCAGCATGTGGTGCCAGGGATCAAACCGCGGTCCCTGCAGCCGCCTAAGCTTCCTTAAGCAGGCGCTTTAGACCACTGAGCCATCCTGCCAGGCCCTGGAGATCTTTGCATTATTGAAAAATAAAAATATTGTGTTTATTGGAGAAAACTTGGAAACCTGGAGGGCTAGGGAGATAGCTCAGTAGAATAAGCACCTTCCTGGAAAACTCAGGGTCCTGAGTTTAAACCTTGGTACTATTAAAAAAAAAAAAAACTTGGAAGATTTAGAAAACACATATTTTTTAAAGCAATGAATTATCCACATTCCAGAAAAAGAAAACACTCATGGTTTTGACCTATTTGTGTTAGATCTTTTTATTTTTACATTTTGACATAACAACTACATAAAATATATAAAATAGTCTGTATCATGCTTTTATCCTCTCATTGTTAAGTACCATCAACTGTCATTAAAATTATTCACAAATATTATTTGCTATGGTTACATAATATTGATCATATACTATGCTGCTCTTCAACAGGGTTCCTGGTTACCCAAGAACTTTGGTAGAGATGCACAATGAGATAAATGTCATTTTCATGCCTATGTTCATTTTCATGAAAATGTTATTTTCAACCCAACACCCATTCTTTAACCCATGATCAAGTGATAATTTTAAATTTCAAGGCTTAATATTTAAGAAACACATTTTTGTGGTGTTCTGTGGTAGAGTTCTTGCCTAGCATGCCTGAAGCCCCAAATTCAATTCCCAGCACTGAAAAGAAAAAAATATACATTTCATAAGACCAAAGCAGCCATAAATAATAATTACTCTGATGGATCTACACAAATTTCAAACGTTCTGGAAAAGATACACCATGTTAGAAGGCATTGAAAGCATCTATAAATCTTGGAAAGAGGTCAAAATACCAACCTTAACAGGGGTTTGGAAGAAGTTAATTCTAACCTCTATGGATGACTTTGAGAGGTCCAAGACTTGAGTGGAGGAAGTAACTGCAGATGTGGAAGAAACAAGAGAACTGGAACTGAAAGGGGAGCCTAAAAATGTAACTGAACTGCTGCAACCTCATGATGAAACTTTAACAGATGAGGCGTTCTTAGAGTTGAATAAAGAAAGTGTCTTCATGAGATTGAAGCCATTCTTGATGAAGATGTTATGAGCATTGTTCAAATGACAACAAAAGATTCAAAATATTTCAAATTGGAAAGCAGCAGTTGAGTTTGAGAGAATTGACTTTGATTTTGAAAGAAGTCTTATTGTGGATAAAATGCTATGAAATGCTATTGCGTGTTATGGAGAAATCTTTCATTAAAAAAAGGCAAAGAAAAGTGTGGCAAACTTCCCTGTCATATTTTTACAAATTGCCCCAACCACCTCAATTCTCCGCAGCCACTGTCCTATTAGTTCACTACAATACTGAGACAAAAAGCCTTCATCAGCAAAAACATATGATTCACTGAAGGCTCTGATGATCATCAGTAATTTTAGCAATAAATTATTTTTAATTGGGGTATGCACATCTTTTAGATATAATGCTATTATTGCACAATTATACTGCAGAATAATGTAAACACAACTTTTACATCTTGTGGAAAACCAAAAAAAAAAAAAATTCATATGACTCACTATATTGCAACATTTATTTCATGGCCTGGAAAATATCTCTGAGATATACGTTATTTCATTATTCCACCTTTTTTTCATATTTAAGAGAGGAGTTCCTATTTTCACTGTTAAGAGGAACATTGCCACAAATATCTTTATAGAGAAGTCTTTGCCCACAATTTAAAATTATTTCCTTAGGACAGGAACCCATAAGTTAAATTACTGATTCAAAGTCTTTGAAATCTCTTAAGTCTGCCAAATTGCTTTCCAGAAAGGTCAGGCCAGTTTTCATTCTCACAAGAAGTGCTCAAGGGTGCCCATCACACATACCTACTAGCATTTATTTTATCTTTTAAAAAAGCTTTGCCAATTTGATAGATGAAATGGCCTCTCGTTTTAATTTGCATTGGATTACTAGTGGGGTGGAATATCTTTATAAATTCGTCAACCCTTTATAGTTATTCTGGGAATGCAATTTCACTGCCTGTATTTGGCAGTAAAAGAGTATGAAGTGAATTGTTACAGACTTAGAGACTTATGAGGAAAAAAAAAACAGGAGGGTTTAAAAAATAATCAATTTTGTCACACCAAGTAATAGACAAATTGCATTGTGGGATGCTGCACTGAAGAGGACAAGTGAGGCATCACATGGCGTGTGGTTATCTATGTTACTGCGATCTGTATAATATGTTGTGAGAGGTCATTTAGTTTCAGCACGATATTTCCTATATTAAATCAACATGATAGATTATAATCTCATGTGATAGGGGTTTTTGTATTTCTAATTTATAATTTTTTGTAAAGATGTATAAAATCTATAAAATAAAAACCTGTAAATATAGTCCTTCCATATATATATATATATGTAAACATGTATATACACACAACATTATAAAAGATAACATAAGCCAGCTCTAGAGATCTTTAATAATCTTATTCCCTTATAAGAAATTTGAACAATATTCAAGTTTGAGAAATATTGTTATAGGAAGCTTCTTAAAGTCTCACTTGTAATTCTCTAAATATAGGCATTGGAGTTTAGATGTAAAACTGGGTCAATTCGTATATTGGAATTTTTCTATGCAGAATATTGTTACGGTTTTCTTCCCTTTGAAAAGAATGCTAAAGTCTACACTATCTTTAGGGACAAAAAATTTTGTTTTGTCTTAAAAATGTATCATTCATCAAAATTAACTCTGTTCGGGTCAGTGAGACCTAGACAGAAGAATGTTTGAGTTTATTAAACTTGTCTCTTTGAGTAAGACAAGTAAGTTAAACAGATGGTAATTAAAACATAACTTTTATGAGATACTGCTAGGAAAAGTGAAGCCCATGAGGAAAAAGTCTCAGATGAGCCGCGGGACTCTAAGAGCATGGATGTGAGTGAAAGCTGCCCTGCCCCATGGACAGTAAGCGCAAGGGGGCGCCATCCGCAGATGGCTGCAGTTGGATAATGTTCTGACACCCCAGCGGGAGCACCCTCTATCCAGCTCCCCAAAGACCAGAAGGATGGAGGCCACCATCCAGACATCACTACACCTCTTGTGTCTAGAGCAAACCAGATCTGTCCTGAAGGGGGGAAAATGTCTGTACCTGCGAACAAAGGCCAGAGAACTCTTGTTTTTCTTGCTGTCACAGAATGCATTGGCCTTCATGTCTTTATTTTGAAGTAACCTAGTTGGAGCACAGAAATTCTCCAGTTAAACCACTTTCTGTGTGACACCATAATGGTGGATACACGTCATTATACGTTTGGCAAACCCAAAGAATGCACAACAGCAAGAGTTAACCCTAATGTAAACTGTGAACTTTGGGTGATAATGATGTGCCAAGGCAGATTCATCATTTGTAACATATGTATCACTGGTGGGGAGGCAGGTAATGGGGAAGGCTGTGCATGTGGGGGGCAGGCAGGAGATAGGTGGGAAATCTCTGTACATTCCTTTCAGTTCTGCTGTGAACCTAAAACTACTCTAAAGAATGAAGTCTATTAAAATAAAAAAGCAAACACAAAAACTTGATATGCAGGACTCTTAATTGAGGCAAGCCTCCAAGTAAGCTGGAGACAAGTAAAATTGATTATGTGTAAGCTGCTCAGCTAGGCCAGATGTCATTTTCATGTTCCCTCTGCCTGGAGCGTTCTTGCTCCAAAATCACCACACGGCTCATTCTCTCACCTTCTTCAGGGCTTTGCTCAGATGTCCCTGCCTTGATCCAAGCTGTAAATGCAAAGAAGATAGGGAGGTCTGGAGGCCCAGGTTCTTTCCATCTGGTGACACTCTGATCTGAACACATGGCCTCCACATTCTCCAAGGCAGAAGGGAAGGATGAAGAAATCTCACTGGCTGTGAACTGCCTTGGCCTGAAAGTGACATATACCCCTTCTGCTCACAGTCCATTGGCCAGAGCCAGCCACCTGGCCCTGCTTTATTGCATGGGAGGCCAGGAAGCACAGCACAATGCACAGAATATCCAGGGAGCATAGACTACTTCTTCCAGCGGCATCTCAGTAAATCCTTCCCAGACCAGCACTCACTCTTTACTGATTTTATTTTTGTCTTTTTTATGAGCACATGTTTGCAACACATAATAAATACATTCATCACCCTCTCCCCTTTTAAACCTTATGTTCCTCTATAGTGCTTAACATCATCTCACATATTATATATCTTACTTATTTGTCTATGATGTTTCTGTCTTCCACACTAGTCCACAAGCACTGCAAAAGCACAGACTTTTGTCCATTTCACTTATGATTGTATCCCCAGCATCTAGGACAGCACCTGGCATGCCGTATAAATTGCATAAATTTTATAAAACTACTGAATGTGTTCTGCAATGACAGTCTATATCTGTGTGTGGAAGTGTTGTATGCACCGACCTGAGAATGCTTCTCAAAGTAGGGTTCAAAGAGTAAGGAACCCTTCCTTACAGTGTGCACAAGAATTCACAGAGTGTTTATTGTGCACCAGGACCCATGCTTGGTCCTAGAAACACACATATGAGTGAGAAATAGTCCCTGGTCCCTCGCCAGGCATACAACACTAAAAAATGCATATTTATGAAGATCTATGATACAAATAAATTATGGGAGCTCAAAAGGCCAAAATTATTCTGACATTTTAGCAAGACTGAAATTTTATACCTAAACATCTCTAGAATAGCAATAAAACAGGAGGAATAGGAGACTCAGGAATCATAAATCGCTTCCCAAAGTCAAAAAGAAATATGATATCTATTCTCTACTATTGTGTAAAATTCTCCACAACAGGCTGCCTTTGGCTTTTCATTCCCCTATCGATCCTCCCTCATCCCTCTTTCCATTCAGCCTTAACATAAGAAGTCCCTGCGCACTTAGCTGAGAGACCCAAAGGTTGCTCGACTATTTGAAAGCATTTCTCCTTCAAATAATGGGATTATATGTGGGTATAACTTCCTAGGAATTCCATCACTTGAAATCAACTTACAGTACTTTATCTTCCCCTTCCAATCACTACATTATTTTTTGGACCAGGGATTGAACTCAGGACTTTGCACTTGCCAGGCAAGCACTTATTCCACTGAGCTATGTCCCTGGCCCCCCACCACCTGTCCTATATTTCAGCAAGCAAATAAGCAGTCATTTGAACCCAGCATTATGGGAGCCCTAGTAGTAGTAAGGGAAAAAAAAAAAAAAAAAGAAAGTGGAAAAGTAGTCTCAGGGCTTGAACCCAGTTTAAAAGCCCTCTTGAGCAGGGACGAGAGAGGATTGGCCATTTGACAAAGGCAGACGGAAAAACAACATGGATATCAAAGATTGATTTGACCTATTTCACCCTTTTTCTTGGAGACATCTTTGCTTCCATAAAAGGGTGCAAATAACCTTTCTTTAACACAAAAAAGGACGAATTTGAATCAGCTCAGAAGGAAAAAAGATGCAGAATAATAGCACCATTCCCTGTGTCAGGACCCAGATTCCTTCAGACTCATTGTTCCTCCATATAGAGCCTTAATTTCCAAATCAAACTCATGTTGTAAGACTTTTGTTCCAATCGTTACATCCATTTTTCAATTATCAAAGAAGAAGAAAAGAAGGAAACATAATGATTGTCAACTGCTATGTAACTACTTCAAAGTGAGAGGCTTAAGCAATCGCTTGTATAATAGTTCCTGTAGGTCAAGAATCCAGGCACAGCTTGACTGGGTCCTCTGGCTCAGAATTTCTTACAAGTCTGCAACCAAAGCATTGGACCAGGCTACAAACATCTCAAGCTTCAAGTTAGGAAGGATCTGCTTCCAAGACCACCACATGGCTTCTGGCAAGCTTTTGCTTGCCACAAGCTGTTGGACTGAGGGTCTCAGCTCCTCGCTGGTTGTTGGCCAGAGGCAATCTCCTTTCTTCATCACAGGGACTTCTCCATAAGGCAGCTCACAACATGGTAGCTTGCTTCTTCCAAGCAAGCAAGAAGAGCTAGCAAGGATGTGAGCAAGATGGAAGTCACAGTCTCTTGTAAACTCCTCTTGGAAGTGACACTGTTTTATGCTATACTCTACTTGTTAAAGCAACAGCCCACACTTAAGGGATTATAGATGGTCATAACTTCCTAGAAATAAAATCACTGGGAACCATGTTAGAAGCTGTTATCAACAAAGCATATGCCTGTTCCTGCAAAAACTTCCAGAAATTACTCTCACCAGTTCTGCTTGCTTATCATTGGCTCACATCTAGCTGCAAGGGAGGCTGGAAATCAGAGTCTGTATGGTGGGTGACAGTGAACCCAGCTAAATCTAGGGATTCTGTCTTGAAGAACAATTACAGAATTCTGGAAAGCAGAGGCTTACTTTTTCTGTACACAACAACCTCAGCCTTAGGTGTTGATGAGGAGGAGAAAAATAATTGGATAAATTCATAGAATCTGTTTTTATATCCTACCTCTGACATTAAAAATAATTTAACCTCATGGAGTCCCATCTGTATGTTTTGACTCAATTAACTGACCTCTGTGAAGCATTTTTGTAGTTGGTGGGTTTTCAAGAAATGTCTGCTAAATTTGTTTCAGATGTAGCTTAATATCTCAAAGATTTTAAAACCTGGCTGTGACAGCAATGAGCTTGCCAGGTGACTCTATGTCATTCACCTAACCCCTCTGAGCACCAGCTTCCTGTCAGTAAGAGACAGTAATAACACCTCCCCCAAAGGATCTCATCAGGTTGCATAAAGGATGGTGTCTACCTGTGTCAATGATTTTGCAGAAATGTGATATACCGGGCAAACATCACAGCATTATCGACCACCAGATGGCAGTGGGATGCCATGGGCTTGGGTTATGATCCATGGCCACCAGATGGTGCTGGCATTCAGCAGATAACACCTGGCTTTGCTGGAAACCTTCATAAGGTGCCCAGAAGGGTTCGTGAAGCTAGCCAGTGCCACCCCTCATCCTACAGATGAAAGAAATGAGGCTCGAGGTGGGAGCTGGGGATGACAGAGTCCCCACAGCATTCAGTGCTAGAGGCCAGGCTTCCTGACTCCCAGCCCGGAGAGGCTCTTACCCCTCTTTGCAAGCCTGTTCTCAATTCTCTCTAGACTTACAATGTAAACCAAGGACTCTATCATCTTCTTGTTCATAAATGTACCAAATTTTTGAAGCCCAAAGAACATCCACAAATATCTTTTGTCTCTCTGACTACATATTATAATAGTTAAGAACAGGGCTATAGAATCAGGCAAGACCTTAGTTTGTATCTGATCGCAAGTGCCTCAACAACAAAATTAGGACAATCATTTTTACTTGATGGGGTTGATACTGAGGGTAAGGTAAATAAGATAAAGTATGTGATGATAGTAGAAAATATAGTCAACTAGTAGCACTTATAAAGTTCCACATGCTCCTCTAAGCACTTTATGTGTATTTAATTCATTTACTCTTCATTATTCCCTTATGTGGCATCCGTGTGTGTGTGTGTGTGTGTGTGTGTGTGTAGTACTGGAGATTGTACCCAGGGCCTTCACAGTGAGCTACACCCCCAGCTCATTTTTTATTTTCTAACTTTGAGACAGGGTCTCATTAAGTTGCTCAGTTGTCTACATGGGGTTCAAAGTTACACCCCTTGTGATCTTAGCCTCCAGAGTGGCACCCACTGTTAGTGAAAACAAACCTGAAGCACAGAGAGATGGTAACTTCCTCATGCTTATAGCTAGTAACTGGAAGACCAGGATGTCAACTTGTTTTTAGAGCAAATAACCCTTAGCCATACTGCTTACTAATCATTCAGCCAGGCCTAAATAGCAGATCTGGGTCCACAGGTCAAACCGACAACTCTAGCTATAGGGACAACAGTGTAAATGAGATAAGCACACTGTATTATGTTTTCAGAACTGTGGAAATAACACGTAGGTGGAAGATAAGTATCAATATGTATTGAAGCTAATAAAATAAGGGTAATAAAAGTGCTTAATGAGCTGGGTATGGTGGTGCACGCCTGTAATCCCATCACTTGGGAGGCTGAGGCAGGAGGATCAACGTGAATTCAAGACCAACCTGGGCTAAAAAAGTAAGCTCAAGGCCAGCCTGAACTGCATAGCGAGACCCTTCTCAAAAAGACAAAAAAAAAAAAAAGCTTAAAATCAAAAGAAAAATAAAACAAGTAGCTGGAATAAAAATTAAGCAGAGACACCAGAGCTTAAGTTCTGATGCTGTCCTTTGCTGGACAGAGGACCTTGGGCTGGTTGTGTAACATTTTAGAGCATCAGGTTTCTCATTTAAAAATTGAATCCAGGGGCTGCAAGATAGCTTAGTGGTCTAAACCACGTGCTTAGGAAAACTTAGGCAGAAACAGGGGACTGTGGTTCGATCCCCAGCACCACATGCCGCTCCAGCCTCCCCTTAGGGTGGGCTGAGCAGGCTGAAACAGAAAATTAAAAATTAAGAATGCAAAAATGTTTTAAAAAAATTGAATCCAGGGTCTGGGGAGATAGGTCAGTAAAATAAGCACTTGCCTGGCAAGCGCAAGGTCCTGAGTTCAATCCCTGGTACCGCTAAATAAATAATTAAAAAATTGAATCCAGTAATCTACCTTGCAGAATTACTGTGAATAGGAAAGGTCAATGTGGTTAAAACATCTGTATATAGTAGGGCATACATTTAGTTATTATAATTATTATAATTTTGCATATGTATGGCTATTTGCATAGCCATAAGTTGTTTAAGGATGGGATACATTGTGAGAAACACAGTGCTAGGTAGTTTCATCCTAACGCCATCCCCACAGGAGGTACAAACCACAATGGCTACAATGTCACTAGGGTAATATAGGTTATGGGACCAGCCTGTTGTGGCCTGAGATAGTTTATTATGCAGTGTGTGCCTACATATTAATCAACAGCTTATTGAAAGGGATTCAAAGACGCTCAGTTCTTGTTCCTTCTTTCAAGGAACTTGTACAGCAGAGGTCACAGATGCTCATACCATTTGACAGGTTCCCTAGGAGCCATGAAATGCATAATTAATACAAGAGGAAGGATTTTTTTTTCCCTAGGAGTAGCACCCAGAGAAGGTGGTGGTCACAATATTTAAAATTAGCCTTGAAGCATGGAAAGAAGATAACAACGTTACAGAAACTTTTATCAAAAAAAGGTAAGGAAGGGGCTGGGGAGATAGCTCCGAGACACAAGTGCCTGCGTGGCAAGTGCAAGGTCGTGAGCTTGAACCCCGGTCCCGCAAAAAAAAAAAAAAGGTAAGGAAACTAAAAGGGGTGCAGCTTGTTTGAGGGTTAGTATATAGTTCAGACTAGAAATGTAAGCCAGGTATAAGAGTGTGGCAGTAGAAACAGGAAAATAATTTCTGGTTAGATTTGGCAAGTTAATTGCATGCTTCAGGCAGTGTTCCTAAAATGATGGTAACCTAAAAAGATATAAAGGGGACCAGCCAGACCGCTCAGCAGATTAAAGTGCCTGCTTAGGCAGACATAGGGAATTGGGTTCAATCCCTGTCATGCCATGCCAGCCCCATTGCCGGGGTGCCTTGAGACAGGGAATGAGACTGGACTTGGTGGTGCACACCTGTAACCCCAGCACTTGGGAGGCTGAAAACAGGAGGATTGCTATGAGTTGCATCTACCTAGTGAGACCTGTAGACCCTGTGCTAAATACATGAAAAAAAAAAAAAAAAAAAGATATAAACATGCAAGACTATAACAACAGAAAGGAAAGAATAGCCAGAGGGAGATACCAAGTGATTTTGAGAAAGGATAGAAGCTTGGTGACTATTGGCTCACTTAGTAAAGGAGAGAGCTATGTACAGGGTGGGTAGGACACAGAAGTTTTCAAAAAGGAGCCAACATAATATATTTTTGAGAAAAAGAAAATTTTGGAAAGTGGACATATTTGTAAGGTATTCATAAGTTGATAAGATGGGGTTGGGTGGGCAAAGAACAAAGAAGAGCTGAAAGGCTGTTGTCTGCCTCTTGGGTCCAGTACTCATGCATCTTTCTCTCATTCAGTGAAAGACAGGCTTGCTCTCTGAAGAGGCTGAGGAGAGACATTCTGCACTTGGGGAAGACATCAAGCACAGCAGCTATAGAAGCGAGGCATCATACTGCAAACAGGAAGATTAGATGAAAGTCTCCATCTTGAACAGTTCCATTGCCCCAACCTTACCTTGCCATCCTCCTAGAATGCTGAAAACCAGGCTTACACTTTAGGGGAAAGAGGTCAAGGAAGTGTCCTCTGTGTAACAGGCTCAGGAGAAGGCTCACAGGCCGCTAGCTTCCTCCCTGAAAACCATAAGCTGTGTGTGGCTCACCACCTAACCAGGCTGCATACACACCCATCGCCTTCAGTGAGCTCTTCAGGCCTGACTGAAATGATATGAAAAGGATGCTGAGGAAAGGAAAACAGGGTCTCAAACAAAAACCCAAGGGGACAAGGGAAGAAGGAAGGGAGGAAGGGAGAGAGCAAGGACGGGAGCAAAAGTTAACTACATATTTAATTGTAGAAAGTTAGGGAAGCATTGCACCCATGGAACAACATTAGCGGGCAAATAGAAAAGTCTTCACAGAATAAAAAAGGTTCCTGGAAATCAAAATAACTGAAAGGTTGACATTGTATTTGTTTGAAAGAAAGAATGAGAAATCTCCAGGGCACACAAAAGTGACAAGGGTTGGCGGTATAGCTCAGCGGACTAAGCACTTGTTTAGGCCAGGGTTGGATTCCTGGCCCTGCCTGACACGCCAGCCTCACTCTCCAGTGTGCTAAGCTGGTGATAGAGCCCCTCCTCCCCAGCACTTGGGAGGAAGAAATAGGAATATAACTATGAGTCAGAGCTGTGTAGTAAGACCCTGCACCAAAAAAAAAAAAAAAAAAACAAAGAGGAGAGACAGAAAGAGGGAAGAGAGACAGAGACAGATACACAGAGACAGACAGAGAAGAGTCTTATACATTGATAAGAGAAATGATGATAAGAATACTAAATGATTATCCCAAAAGTCTCAATACTAGAGTAAGAAACAGGAGGTCCATTTCAGCAGGAGGAAATAGAAAAGTTTGGGAAATAATTGTCAAAAAAATCTTTTTTAAAATTTCTAGGACAGTAAAAGGAAAAAAATCATATTGTCATATCATTGTAATATCTCAGGCATTAGACAAAAAGAACAGATCCTAAGCCTTCTACAGAGAGAAACTGGGTCACCTACAAAGGACCAGGGTCCTGGATGCATCAGAGAAAGTGCTGGAATGGGCATGAGGGATCTTCCAGAGATGACAGAACTGCTCTAAAGCCTGTTTTGCGGTGATACTTGCACAGCCTGGTGAATTTAATTAGAATTATTGAACTGTTTACTTGGAATGGGGGAATTTTACAAACCCCAAAATAAATTTCATGGCACTGAAAAAGGCAGAATTCATAAAATAAAAATCTATAGAATTAAAGCATTTCAAATAAAAAAATGTATAAACCTACCAGAAAGTATCCAGCCAAATAATACATCTATAAAACATTAAATATAGCATTCAAATAAATTACTACAGAAAGTAAAACAAAGACAAATAAAAGCAGTGCTAGAAGCTAGAAGAATTATTTCTTCCAAGTTCTAAAAGGCAATTTTTCAAATCGATCTGTAGCCAAACTATCCCTAAAACCTAAACAAGGTTATCTTCAGATATGCTTTATGGAATGTGTCTCTGATGTACCTATTCTCATAAAGCTACAAGGAAGTATAACAAAGTGAAGACATAAAACCTAGGAAAAAGGAAAACTTCAATATAGGAGAGACAAAAGAATGTTCTAGAATAATAATAAAGGGACATCAGGATAATAGTTATGCAGCAAACAAGGAAAAAAATAATAATTCAGGCTGGAGCAGGAAAATCTAGCCCTCAAGAATACTGTTTTGGAAATGAAGGAATACATAGATGTTATAGTTTATGTCTAGTTGTCCCCCCAAAGTCTCATGCAATCATGGAACGGAGACTTACAGAGTTTGAGACTTGACTCATGATCCACTGGGATTATGTGTTTTAGTACAGATGGGATTATGGCTCTAAGTACTGCTGGGACTATGGGTGTGGTCTAGGGTGGATATCCTAAGGCAGAGAGCCTGAGTGTAATATAAAGACAGACAGAGAGACAGACTCACGCTGTTGCTCTCTGCTGCTCTGGTTGGTCGGTTGCCTCTGTTGCAACTGTTGCTGTCCCGCCACCATGAGCTGGATGCTCTCTGCCCTGTTCCACTCAGCCTTGGGCCAGTCAAATATGGACTGAAACCTCCAGTAACTGTGAGCTAAATAAACCTTTCCTTCCTTCATGTTGGGTGTCAGGTATTTGTCCCAGCAATGAGTGAAACGTAACTAAGACAATAGATAACATAATTTATTCACTTATACTGTGAGAGGGCTATAGGATGATCAGTTCATGATAAATTTTCTACGGGAAACTGAACAAAGGAAAAAAATAAAGCTATATTAACTTTGAGGGAGAAAAAAATGTTACCACATATTTGAGGCCCCAGCTATTGGGAGACTGAGGCAGGAGCAACATCTGAGCCCAGGAGTTCAAGACCAGCCTGGGAAGCATAAAGCGATTCTATCTGAAAAATAAATAAATAAATAGATAGATAGATAGATAGATAGATAGATAGATAAAGAGCAAAATACAGAAGAAGTATAATCTTAGTTCACTATTTTATCAAATTGTGAATAATATTTATACAAGCACCATAAAGATAATCATGTAAATACTGTATTGATTTAATTAAAACCATGCAAGAATGATATTGCGAGCATGTAGGATAACAAATGTGTATGTTCAGGGAAAGAGGCTGGAAGAGAACTAAAACCTGGCCTGCCTATAGTTTGGATTTTCCCAGAAGCAGAGACTGAGACAAAGCTTTGCTTAAGTAGTTTATCTGGAATGTGCAGGGAACAGTTTTATGGGATTGGTGAAGTATTGGAGGGAAGGGAAGACAGGCAATAAAGAATGTGTGACCAAGCCAGGCATAGCTGTGGGAGACGGGAGCTTACTCTAGTGGGAAATGGGACAGAACACATACTTCAGAAATATTCAGCCAGTGGGGGGAGAGCGGAGGTATTTATACAACTCTTGTGAGTCCTTAGTTGAGAATGGCAAGGCCTGGGGAAGCTGGCATATTAATTTCCTGGCACATCTAGCTCCTCACAGATGTGGGGGACTAAACTTAAAAGCTTTAAGGGACAGAGATGCAGATCTTGGCCAATGAAAGTAAGGAAGAATGCTTCAAGAAGTATCTACGCTGGGGCTGGCGAGATAACTTGGCAGACTAAAGTACCTGTAGGGACTAAAGTTTGGTCCCCAGCACACGTGCCAAGCTAGCCTCATCCCCAGGGCTCACTGAGCTAGCCACAGAGTCTGGGCATCTGTAATGCCAGTGCTGGGGAGGCTGAAAACAGGAGGATCCCTATGAGTCTGAGCTGCATAGCGAGACCCTGTAACAACTAAATGCATTTTTTTAAAAAAGTATCTACAGGACACAGGTGGAGCACAGACAGGATCTTCAATACAAGTCAATAAATAATGTGTAAAATGAAAAAAGCATAGGGATGCTGACAAATAGCTGAAGAAATAACATAAAAATATTGCTACCAGCAATTACCACTGAGGAATGGGAATCAAAGACAGAAAGAAATGAAGTAGGGGGCAATTTGTTTTTAAATAAATGTATAGTAAGTCTCTGGCTTTTAAACAGCACATATATATTACTTCAATAAAAATTAAAACTATACTTAGAAAATAATGAACAGGTCAGTGCAGAGGTCATGATCTCAGAATAGTACTAGGGCTTTGGGGTACCAGACAGCAACCTCATTCTTGACTTTAAAACCAGTATTTGTTGAAGTTTTTTTTTTTTTTTTAGATTTATTTATTTGTTTGTTTGTTTGCTTATTTATTTATTGTTTCAGAACCTTTATTTGTTTATTCACTCATTTTTATGGCTGGCTCAGCCCGCCCCGAGGGCAGGGCTGGCGCAGCATGTGGTGCCCGGGGATCGAACCGCGGTCCCTGAGGCCGCCTAAGCTTTCCCAAGCAGGCGCTTTAGATCACTGAGCCATTCCGCTGGGCCCTTGTTGAAGTTTTAAAGAGCATGGGGCATCAGCAGGTGGGTGGCCATTATGGGGCGCCCTACCCACGGTCTGTGAGTGGAGTCTAGGTGACTTTAGAATGGGGTTGCCATGCCCAAGGTGATAGGGAGAAGGGGGTGAGATTGCTTCGGAACAAGTCACAGCAGGGCAGCCAACAGGATACCCGAGATGTCCAGGGGACAGCCTGGAGAGGGACAGGGTCTCGGTGAGTGTCCGGAAATTATTCCCAGCTTCTGGCAGATGGTGTGGGGAGCCATGATTGTGACTATCGCTGAGACAGTCAAGTGAGGGGAATCCGGAGGCAGAATCTTGACACATCCTGGGTGAGAGAGAGGAGACAGTGACTAGATAAGAAGACCCGATGACAGAGGTGTGAAGGGAAGCGTGAGGTCAGGGATCACATTTCCAGAGCTGCCTGCCTGCCATGGTGTCTGAGGCTGCTGTTCTGTCAGGAGGGGTGAACAGCCAGCAGCAGCCCTTCCTTCACCTGCACGCTGAGGTGGTAGAAAAACCTGCTCAAGGAGTCAGGAGACCTAACTTCCGGTCCTCTTTTCATCCCTCATCCTGGGGGAGTTATTATCTCTCTGGGGCTCCGCTCTCACATCAGCACATTGAACTGATAATCATAGTCCATTGTGAGCACAGTTCGTTATATCACACATCAAAAACAAAAATGCTTACTAAAAAGCCACATGCCTGAGTTCTTCAAATCTGCCCCACGCACTGCCCCAACCTTCCTACTCCTTCCCCAGCAGTCTCCTCCCTCCGACTCTCCCTCATTAATAGAGGGAGGATACCTCCCAGGGCCCCTCTGTGCCCTGCATTCATTCCAGTTGGTTGAGCCCACAGTATACAGGCTGTTAAATATTTTGACTATCACCCCTGCTAATAATACCTTCGCTGCCTACCTGACAGCAACCTGGTGAGGATCAAATGAAATAACAGATGTAAAAGGCCTTTACAAAAGCTTCAAGCGCTGCCATGTATTGGGTAAAATATTGTTTTAACATCAAAATGCACAAGTAGCGCTGCAGAGAGACGCGGTCACAGAGGGCATGGAGAGCTGTGATGGATTGCAGGCTGCAGACAGGGAGGAGGAGGGGAAGAGAGGGAGGGAGCAGCGAGGCAGAGAAGGGACAGGAGAAGAAACGAGAGCCTGCAACCAGGCCAAGGGGGTAGCTTCCATTCCAAGGCACCGTAGTGCAGGGTGCAGGACAGAAAAGATTTGGATCCCTTGTATCCATCCTAAATCCAAGCCAAATATAGGTCAGACTACAGTCCCTGATACCAGTCAGTTTGGATTTATGGTGGGGGGACCTAAACCCTTATACGGATATCCTTCTGCAAGCAGATTGATGTCATTTGAATCACTGGTAAAAGTCCCGGGACAGAGCAGGAACTATGGTTATTCTGGCGTTCGTACCACTGCTAGATGTCTGGTTGTCAGTGCCCACCCCCACAAGTTGGAATTTCCCATACTATCCGTAATATAACCGACCCTCCCACCCACCTGTATGACCTACAAATGATGTCAGACGCCTTTCTTCATTCAGGGCTCACGACCAAATTACGTACGCACCATGACTCTTGTTTGAGGCCGAGGAGGCTGAGGCTCAAAGTAGCTTGCGTGACTTTGGCTAGTGACACACACAGCAAAGCCATTTTTTTTCTTTACTTAACAGGCCAGGTGGAACTTACTGGTGAGGTAAGGGTAACAGCGTTTGAAAAGAGAGCCTTTCATTCACCTCTCTTAATCCAGGCCTTCTAACTCCAGGTCCAGCCCACCATTGGGACCTCCTGGGACAGCTTCTGCCAGAAGAGGATTCCCCTGGGTCGGATAGTTTCAGTACTGCTTTCCTGTCTGCCCCCCCTCCACCCCCCCTGCCGCTGCCTGCCTGTCTTTTGTGTGCATCTAATCACACGCTCCTCTGTTAATAACCTTCAAAGACTCCGACCGGAATGCCTTCAGGATAAAATCTGAAGTCCTTGGCATGACACCTCAGGCCCTTGGACACTTGCTCTTAGCATGTAGCCCAGGGGTTGCAAACACAAATGCCCAGAGGAACCAGGTAGGTCAAATACGCGGACGAGATAGGCAGGCAGGTGCTGGGGAGGGCCTGGATGAAAGGAGTCCCAGAGAGATATCAAGCCCTGCCTAAGCCCACAACAAAGACAACCACTTGGAACTGAAGCCCAGGGTTACTTTCCAGTTAAAAGTCAAAAGTCCAGAGTCTTTCACGAAGCCAGTCAATTTTTAACTGTCGGAACAAACAAATATTGGAGGCAAACTATTCTATTCATCATTTAGCTCTGATTTGTACAAGACACCCAGTTCAAAACCTAGCTCCAACCTGTGGACAGTCTTTCAGCGTTTCGGTTTTATCACTTGTGAAATGGAGATTAAGAAATAACGCCTAGCTCACAGAATTACAGTGGAGGGGGGGGTATGTGTGTATGTAAAGGACCATCTATAACATTTGCTGGGTTGTAAGTGCTTACATGCATTTCAGCCATTAAAAATGTCTGTAAACACCTGCTGAGCACCTGTTGTGTACCAGGCTGGCGGTGAGCAGGGAGAGCCTTCGTATCTGGGCTTTGTGACTTCGTTAGAGAAGACTGCAGCTAGAGTCCATGTCATCCTGGCACCTCTCCTTCCTCCTCACCGTGACAGAAGTGGTTCACTTGATAGTGAATCTGAGAAAAACCTGAGCATGCCAAGCCTGACTCCTGCCTCTCCCCTTCCCTCTTGGAATCACAGGACCCCTGCCTTTGGGTCGTGTTCTTCCAGTCAAACTCCAGGAATGCTGAGGAGAATGAGGCGCAGCCTCTGCAGGGAGCCTCACCAGGTTTAGTTTCCACCTGGTTCTTTGATGAGTAAGGACCCCACCCCCACCCCAGGACAGTGCAGTATGGAGCAAGGGCTGTCGGGATGGAGCCCCTGACAGATTTCTTTGAATCCTGGTTCTGACATTTACTATCTGGGCAAGTTTGAGGCAAGTCATTGTGAGCCTCAGTTCTGTCCTCTGTAACTTGAGGTGGCTCCAAGGATCAGAGACTATCACAGGAAAAGGTCAGTTTACACATTCACAAATGGCACTCCAATTAAAATTGTTGGCACGTGTTTCCTTCCACAGGTTTCTCTGTCTCAGTAAGTGGCAACTCCATTCTTCCATGGCTCAGGCCAGACCCTTCGGAGTCTGCCTTCTCTCCCACCACAGTGTGGCATCAGCCCCTTGAGGGCCTTACACTACATACCTACTAGACTCGGAGTTCCTTCTCTGCTTCACCGCCGCCTCCCTGCCCTGAGCTGCCACCACTGACTGTTCTCCTGGTCATCACTACAGCTCCCCTGGTGCTTCTCCACTTCCACTCTTCTGGACTATATTTTCAACCCAGTAGCCAGGAGCTCATTAAAAAATAAGTCAGATTGGGCCGGCGGGATGGCTCAGTGGTCTAAAGCACCAGCTTGAGGAAGCTTGGGCGGCTTCAGGGACCACGGTTCGATCCCCGGGGCCACATGCTGCGCCAGCCCTGCCCTTGGGGCGGGCTGAGCCGGCCATAAAAATGAGTGAATAAACAAACAAGGGTTCTGAAACAAGAATAAAAATAATAAATAAAATAAAAAATTATTTAAAAAAATAAGTCAAATAAATCCTACCACGTCTCTGCTCAAAACCCTCCAAAGGCATCCTGCCCCACTCAGAGTGATGGCCCACGTCCTCCACGGTGGCCAGCGAGGTGCCATCTGGTCCCCCGGTTGGCCATTCCCATCTAACCTCCCACCCTTCCCTCTCATCTCGCTGCTCCTGCCACTCTGGCTGCCTCGCTGTCCCTCGGAGATGCTGACTGTCATCTTGTCTCAAGGCTTGGCATCAGCTGTCCCCACGGCCGGGGGGGGAGGGGCAGGGGGTGGCTCTGCCCCCAGCTCGCCATGTGGCTTGCTTATTCAGCCCTTCCAAGTCTTAGTTTAAATGTCATTTCCTCGAGTCCTCCTCTGACCACCTCCTTTTAAGTGCGGCACTCTCGCCCTGCACCACCTGTCTCCCTTATCTTGCTTTCTTTTTCTCCCTTAGACAATTGGTATTCTCTGTACAGTGCCATGGAAAGCCATGCAGCTGGGACGCCTGGCTGAGCAGTGCAGCCGCAGCTCCTGATTGCCAAGCTGTGCACGCAGGGGTGCGTGGCTTGGCCCCTGCGAACGGCCTTTAGCTCACTTCCATGAGGAGGTTGCTCAAACTAGTAGAGACCCAAATATTAAATATTCTATTTTTTAATCATCATCTGTTTCCCAGCCCTCCCTCACCAGGAAGTTAAACTCCTCAGGGGCAAGGATTTTCGTTTTGGTCATGGTTGTATCCCCAATTCTGATAGAGGTGCCAGGCACAAAGTAGGTTGTCCACTAACGTTGCATCCGTAAACAAGGTGATGTCAACCAATTTTGTTTGTGTCAAGTTAAAGGTTGGCACAAAAAATAAAAGAGAGCAGTGCCGTGACTGAATTCTCCTCACCTGAAAGCCCCTCGTGTCTGGCAGAGTGCGTATGCTGAGTACCCTTTCCCACCTCTATGCCACCCTCTCTGATCACTTTCTGCCAAGCCTAACAGGTCTGGGTTTGTTGCCATCTGACACGGAATTCGTTCCTTCAGCATTAATCATACTGGGCCCTGCCAGCTCCTGATCCCATCGTCTAACGTTTCCTGTCATTGTGCTCTGTCTGCAGAGGGGACTGTCTGCATAGCCAGGCAGGGCAGCGAAGATGGAACTGTGGCCAGCAGCCATCCGGATCTGCGGATCCAATTGCCTGTTGCTGCTGTCGCCGTACCAGGGAGCCCTTCGGGCACCCTCACAGCCATGCCCACAGCAGAGCTCATGGGCTCCCCGCCTTCACCCTCCAACAGACCTGCTCTTCCCCCCTCACCCCCACCCCCATCTGGCAGCTACAGCAGCTCCCAAGCCAGAGGTCAAGGCCCATGCTTGTGGCCTCCAATGCTCAGGGCCTCCGCATGAGTCATCCACCAACGCCTGTTGATTCAATCTCCTAATTCTCTTTAAAGGTGGCTCTTTTCAGTCCCTCGCTTCAGCTGTTTATGCTTCCTTGCTCACTACTGGAGCAGCCTCCTACCTGTCTCTTTCACCTCTGTCACCCCGCTTCATTGCGCAGAACAGAGATTTTCCTTAAAAGTGCATCTGTGACTCTTTCTAAGAATCTGTCAGTGCTGTCTGGTGATAAAAGCATGAACTCTCAGCTCTCTGACCCTAGCAGCCTGGGCCCCGCCGGCTTTTCCAGCCTCACCTTCCACATCTGTCTCCTGCCCACTTCCTGCTCTTGTAAAACTGAGCCCCCAGTTGCTTCCAGGTGGGACCTCAGGCTGCAGGCTCTGTGTGTGCTCTTGCTTCTGCTCAAAGTGTTTTCCAGCACCTCTCCCTGCAGGTGAATTCCTTTACCCTTCTAACAGGTGAGGGGAGGCAGTTGAATGTAGCAGCGTCAAATTGTGCTTTCCCACCTACTAGCTTGGAAAGTTGGGAGTCACATTTCAATTTTCCGGGGCCAGGGAGATAGCTCCGTGGCACAAGTGCCTGCTTGGCAGGTGCAAGGTCGTGAGTTCGAACCCCAGTCTGACCAAAAAATAAAACAAACAAACAGATCAAGTCTTCTGAGCCTCTGCTTGCTTTTTTGTAAAATGGGAATAAGAAACCTACTCCAAAGAGTTTCCCTATAATTACGGGAGTTGATTGATGGAAAACTCCAGCAATGCGTCTGCAGCAGGGTAAAGACTTAATAAATCTATGGCGGTTTCACTGTACCTCAAGTCTGCCTCAGACGTCACTGCTTCGCTCTTCAGGGCCAGGTCTGTAACCTGTTCAGATAGCTGTCACTGCATTTGTCTCAGTGGGAGATGATGAGATCCGCGCTGTCCTGAAGCTTGGGCGCATTGGACTGTGAGCTCCTTGAAGGCCAGTCTCGAAATGGCAACTCCGGAAACATTGCTGCTGTTGAGTTGATTGGATGAAATAAAGACCAACATTTAGCAAGACATTCAGAAAGGCTGTGTCTGGGGCATTGCCACAATTTGTTTTGTTTTTTCCTTCCAGTTCATGGCTCTCCTGCCCCATTTTTGTTCCAAAGTGGCCTGAAAAGGGGGGCTTTCAGGCCAGCTCAGTGGTCGAAGCACTTGTGCCCCCCATCCCAGCCAGGCACAGGGGATGGTGGCTTGATCCCCATACCCCCCGCTTAAGGCAACCTGTGGCAACCAAAAAATAGAAAAAATTCTTCTCAACATTTGGGGCTGGTAGGGATTTAGCTCAGCAGTAGAATGCTTGCCTAACAAACTAGAAGCCCTGGGTTCAGTCCTTGGCACCAAAACACAAAAATAAACCTCCCCTAAAAAAAATTCAACCAAGGGGCCCCGCAGGATGGCTCAGTGGTCTAAAGTGCCTGCTTAGGAAAGCTTGGGCGGCTACAGGGACCGTGGTTTGATCCCCGTCACCACATGCTGCACCAGCCCTGCCTGCAAGGCAGGCTGAGCCGGCCATGAAAATAAATAAATAAACAAACAAAAGTTCTGAAACAAGAAAAATAAAATAAATAAAATTCTAAAAAAAAAAAAAAAAAAAAAGGTAACCAAAGTGGCCTGAAAGCCCTCTGGCTCTGTGGCTGGAAATGTCCTGTGTCAGGGCTCCGTGCCACTTTGGGTGTTCCCACCACTGTCTTGCCTGGGAGAGTCTCTGCAGGTGACCTCCTTTCCATGCAGATGGCGGGCAGGCCACGTATCAGCGTCGGCCCTCCAGTTGAGCCGGCTTGAATAGGAGGCAGGGAGGAGAGTACTCAGGAAGCTGGAAGTGGCCTGCTGCGGTGGGTCGGAGGCTGGCAACCCACAGCTACGCCCCTCAGCTAGGCCTGGGCTGGGTCTTTCTTTGCCAAGCTCCGAATCTGCTTGCCGGCTTCCTGAAAGACATGCTGGGTTTCTTCCTTCCTCATTTTCCTCTCTTCCTACACACGACCACTTCTCATCAGATGCCTCTTGCCTCCATGAGGAAAGTCAGTACGTGTGCAGCTTCTCCCCTGCATTGGGAAATAGCCCCCCTGCCCCTTTGATTTCTTTGTTTTTTTCTATTATCTCTTTATAATATCAAAGTTTTAATTACAAAAGTGGACCTTTGTTCGCCTCCAGTAAACCTGTCAGGATAACCCAGAGTTTCACAACGTATGTAACATTTTAACATAGCTTTCACTGCAAATCACAACAATTTGGAAGTTCCTGCTGCAGCCTTAACTGTGCCTCTCAGATAGTAGCCAAAGCTGGAAGACATATTTAGGAACCCCTGAAGTCATCCATACTTGCTGTTTAGACACTCTTCTTGTTTGAAACAAAGTGAAAGAATCCACTAATATCATGACCTAAGCACCTGTTTAGAATTAAACATAGATGCCTTCAGCTTGAAAAATAATTTCTTTATAATTATGTAAGCCACAGCTGAAACCCCATGTCAGCTGGGGGTTTTCCTGGAGAAGTCACAAGGTAGCTGCATCCTAAGGGCTTCCTCTGTGTGGAAGCTGAGAGATAGAACAAAACAAAGCCATCTCTTTCATTCCAAACCAGGGAGGTGATGTGTAGAAAGACATCCATATCCTCTATCCGTAGAAAGAGAGTGAGCAAAAGAACCGCTGGCCTAGAAGACCATGAATGAGATCATCTTGAGTAAGCAAATTCACAGAAACATAAAACCGGGTGTGGTGATACACACCTGTAATCCCAGCACTCGGGAGGCTGAGGCAGGAGGATCGGTGCGAGTTCCAGACCAGCCTGAGCTACGAAAGCGAGCTCAAGGCCAGCCTGAACTGCATAGTGAGACCCTGTCTCAAAAAGACCAAAAAAAAAAAAAAAATTCATAGAGACAAAAGTAGAATACAGGTAATCTGGGAACAGGAAGCTGGGATGGGACACATGCCTATAATCCCAGCTACTCAGCAGGCTGAGGCAGGAAGACTTGAACGTTCAAGGCCAGACCAGGGAACTTAGTAGGATCTTGCCAAATTCTGAGTTTAGAATTGTTTTGAGCACCTAAAGGTCAAGAAAATCTTCTTGTCCGATAAGGACCCTCCCGTCATCAGTCTTCTCAGCTCACCACACAGGACCCAGCAGAGGTAAGCACACTCCCAGGTGCCTATCTGCCCCCCAGCCCTGAGACCACATAGCTGAAGAGACTCACTCCGCCATCTTCACTCCTTAGCCACCTTCTTTTTTTAGAGAAAAAAAAAAATCAAAACAAGATGATAAAAGGGTAACAAAGAATAAAACATTGTGTATTGTTATCTTTAAGTTAGTTGCTCAGGTACAAGATATCACCATTTAATTGTCCAAACAATATTAGCAAGGGGCCAGGGAGATAGCTTCATGGCACAAGTGCCTGCCTGGCAAGTGCAAAGTTGTGAGTTCAAGCCCTGGTCCCGCAAAAAAAAAAAAAAAGAAAGATAAACAATATTAGCACAAACCTACCTTTACAATGAACTTAAAAAAAAAAAAAAAAAAAAAAAACTAGTAGTATACCTTAACTATCTTATGTACTTTTTCTTTTCTCTTTCTCCTTCCTTCTTCCCCTTTGATTTCTCATACAACCTATGATCCACTGTGCCTCTCCGACAAAATCTGGAGTTCTGAAACTCATTACTAAACTTCCATAAGAAACTTATTTCTGAGTATTTGCTACCAGTTGCGCCCCCCAGCCACCCCTATCCCTGCTTGCCTGGCCCGGGCTCTGTCCGACTTCACTGGGCATGCGCAGGATACTGCCCAGGGACCGAAACCCCATTTTTGAAACACAAAGAGCCCACCACGTACATTGTTAGCAGTCTGCAGACCCTACTAGTTCCCATCATCTTGTATTTACAATTAAATATAAAACTGCCCTGCTGGACTGAGCTGTAGAAGGGAAGGAGAAGGCGCCCCTAGGACATCACTAGGTGGGAAGCAGGGAGCGAAGGAATTGGAGTTTGCAGTGGAATAAAGAAATCATGCCCGTGCGTGCGTCCTGCTTTGTACAGTAGAAGCAGGCCTGGGATAAGGAAGGATGGCAGCTCTCAGTTCAGTTGCCCTCAGTTTAGCTTCAAACTCCTCTTCCCGCGCCCTCCCTTGGCGCTCCTCCTCCTTCCGGCTTCTTCCTCCCTTCACTTGGTCAGAGCCCTGTTTTTCTCTCCCAAAGCTTTATTCCTGCCCACGTCTGTTCCCCTGCCCACCACCCCTTCCACACCAGCGTCCTTTGCTCCAAAAGCCATTTCATCCCTTTGGCTTGGTTCTTTTTATTCGGCACCTCCGACTTAGCTCCCGGCCGCTCCTCTCTGCGCCTGTCTGTCCCCTCATTCCGCCGCGCTGCCTTGCTTGCCCCACCTGGACTCTGAGGCATTTCCTCCCACTGACTTGCGTCCAGAGTCTGTGGTCTCTTCCCAATTCTCAAGCAAACTCCCACTCGCAGAGGTTCGTGCCCTTCTCGGGGGCACTGCCTGAGAAAGGGGAGCGGAAATCCAGCCATTGTTCAGAGGAGCTCACTCCATGGACTGGGGCCATTGAAAAGCTGCCCACCAGTGGGAGGCTGTTGGCTACAAAAGCCCCATTCATTGTAATCCATTTTGCA
Source organism: Myocastor coypus (assembly GCA_004027025.1). NCBI lineage: Eukaryota > Metazoa > Chordata > Mammalia > Rodentia > Myocastoridae > Myocastor > Myocastor coypus. The sequence continues at coordinate 77,076 of PVJA010001469.1, read as the reverse complement.
GACGCCCCGGAGGGCTATGAGTACCTCCTCACAGACACCCCGCTCCACAGGAGAGAGAATCCTGGCCAGGCCTACAAGGCAGCTCTAATTCCTTCCGATTAGCACTAATTGGGAGTATCCCACAAGCAAACGGGCTTTCTGAGGCCTCTCTGCAGAGCGGACCGTCCTCCCTGAAAGCTGGGAGGGACGACCACAGGCAGGCGAGGCGGATTTCATCTTCCTGCTGTGCCTCATCCCCAAGCCCCCTTCTTTCCAATCATGTTTATTGGAATGTAAGAATATGGTAAATGTCAGAGTGTCTCGAGATGAAGATATGATCTAATTTATTTTTGCAGGGGAAAAAAATGGGACCTGAAACACCTATTTAAGTCAGGTGTTCTGCAAATGATTGAATAAAAGGAGTAAGAGGAGGGCCTAAGTGTAAGATACAGCTCAGGAGGCCCGGTGCCACAGAGTCAACCTGCTTATTACGCTGAACGCTGTGAATAATTTATCACATTTTTACCCTGCATTAAGTACCATTGAGGATTAATCTTCGGTTTATTTGCCAACCGTATTAACCCCTGCCTGCCTCGCTCTGCAGTTTCTTAACAGTAGTCTTGTGGAAAATCTCTCCGCTTGCCATGAGCGAGACGGTAGTAACTAGCCCTACTAACTAGTCCCCTTCCACAACTCGTGGGAACATCAAGTCTCCATGTTATCTGTTTCTGGGTTACTTCTCTCGCCATAGCCATCCAGTCCTACCAGGCCCTGGCTTTCCCTTTTCTATTCCCAAATCCTTTGCATGTCACTCACTTTTTTATCTGTCCCTTTCACAGCCACCTAGGTTGACTCAGGCCCTTGCCTTTCCCACCCGGCCTCCCTACTGGCACCCCTTCTGTCCTAGTCCAGCCCAGCTGACATCCCGTGGTAGAGCTAACCCTTCAGCAGCCCCTCCTTCTTATTTATTTATTTATTTATTTTTTGCTTTTTGAGACAGGGTCTCACTGTGCAGTTCAGGCTGGCTTTGAGCTCACTTTTGTAGCCCAGGCTGGTCTCAAACTCACAACGATCCTCCTGCCTCAGCTTCCCAAGTGCTGGGATTACAGGCATGAGCCGTCACGCCCGGCAGCAGCCCCTCCTTCAGCTGCCACCAGCTCCCACCCATACACCCCGGGGCACCCCTGGAATGGAGACTCCGGTGTCCGCTGGGAGAGACTTAGAAACAGCAAAGAGGTGAGAAGCGGAGGCCTGGGATTTGCCTCAAAGCTGCGGTAGAAACTCTGCTGATTCTTTACAGATCAATAAAAAGAGCAGCTTCTAAAGGAGCTTGTACTCCCTTGTTCTATAAGGTTCAGAAGACACTGACTGTCATGGTGAAAACATGGTTTTTAACTTAGTGTTTCTTGAGGGTGATTTTCAAAGGTGGAGGGAGTAAAGCATGCCTCTCCCAAGCCACTCCCAGCGGTGTGACGGTCTTCGGCCTTTGTGCTCTTAAAAAAAAAAAAAATGAAAGACACATCAACATGTATATATATATATATATATATATATACACAATTCCACTAGGTATCAGAATTTTTTTTTTCCATCAGGACCAGGGTTTGAACTCGCAACCTTGTACTTACCAAGCAGGCACTTGTGCCACCAAGCTATCTCCCCGGCCCCCCCAGGTATCAGAATTATTTGCAGTCATACCAACCCAAGTTTTCAAACATTTACGCACCTCCTATCTGGCTATCTTATTTGGTATTCTAGACATCTTGGGGTCGCAAGAAGTGTCTGCTCCTTCCCAGAGCAGCAGCCTGTGAGGCTCAAAGGCGAGGAGTTCTCGAGAGATTACAGCTCCATGCACCTCCCACTCCTTCTCCAGGTGCTCCTGTCCCAGCCGCCCTCAAGCGACCGGCTTTATAGGGCCACCCTGCCATCCACATCCTTCATTCCCACTTGAGACCATCTGGAGCTTTATCTTACACTTCAGAATCTCAGAAGCATTTTTCTCTTTGTCCGTTTTCAGCTGCTTTACTTAACTTCGCTCTCTTTTAGCATGAGATAGGAAACCATGATGAAACGAGCGCTGCCTCCTGCCTTTCTTGTCTGCGCATAGATCACCCACGTAGTGATGGTGCCTGCACATTGTCCGCTCTCAGCTCTGGGGTCAGGGGGGTGATGTGGGTCAGCCTTTCCGAGGTTCATCAGCACAACCCCAGGTTTGTGCCTAGGCCAGGCTCAAGACCGAAGTCTGCACTCTGCTGTACTGAATGACCTTCACCAGTACTGACCAATATACTTTCTTGAAGAAGAGACCAGGGACAGGTTTGTGAGCCCAGACAGGATGGGCGGCAGCTTTCAAGCAGTTCCTCTCCCGGCTGAGTAGCTCTGTCTTTATCCTAGGCACGCAAGCGAGAGCTGCTTTCTGGCCGTGCCCTCTCCTGGCTGCTTCACTGACTTCCTGGTCATGCCAGCTGCTTCCCTTTTGCTTCCTGCCAGTCTCATTCCCAGCTGTGGCCACGGCTCGTGGGCCCAGTGGGCACCTGGGACACAACTTCAGGTGACCCAGATAATTTGCGGTCAGGGCCAGCCCAGGCCATCCCGCAAGGGGCAACCCAATAGAACCAGTGGTAGACAGTCCCAGGAGCTCTGTAGCTGGCCAGGGAGGCAGAAGCAGGTGACTGACAGCCCTGAGGCTGCAGCCTAGGCTTAGAGAGGCCCTGTGTGGAACTGCAGGGATCAGACACCCAGGGACACCCAGCTCTCCTCTACTCAGCAAGGGCCTCCTGACCCTCACCGCAAAACTCATTGACTTCAGAACAATCAGCATCACCCATGGACTAAGAATGACTCCCCATGAAGGAAGCAAATGTGAGGAGATCTGGAGCTCTTACAAGAATTCTCAGCACTGGAAGAAAAGATTAGCATCAGGTAGAGGAGCGGGGAAAACCTCACGCATGACAAGAGAAAGTATAATTAAAATAGCAAATCATAATTCAGGCAGGGGGTGGGAGGGCCAGAAGCGGGACACAGGAGTGCGAAGACCCAGGGACATGCAGCAAAGCATCAGACAGAAATGATTCCCAGGGATGTTCTGGGGACAAAAATCCATCTGGAAACAGAAAAGGAAATGAAACAAGAATTTGCTGCATTATTTAAAGCTTTCGGGAGGAGGGGGGACATTGAGGAGAGAGGAGGTTGAGGGAGAAGAGAATGGAATTGCTCTGGCAAAGGGGATTAAAGGAATCATAAGGGCTTTTTAAAATGACTCAGGCAAGAAAAGAGATGCAAATAATTGTAAGCTGTGAAATTAATGGTGGCCAAGATTCTTGGTTCATTCTTTAAATCTGCCTAACAGGAAAAACTGAGGCGAGGCATTTGTATGCTCAGGGAGGGATGAAGTCCTTGAAAATGCCATTGCAGAGTGCACTGACAAAACAGAACGGGTGGCACAGGCTGGGTCCTGAGATGGGGCAGAGCTGGCAGGGAAATGACTCCTTGCAGGGGTAATCTGCTCACGCAACAATCCCTGCCTTCCCTCTGTGTGATGGTCGTCTTCCTGAATATTTGAATCTTTTGTGGAAGGCTTCACATCAGGCCTGGAAATCAGCAAAGTCCCAAGATATGCTTATTAGAGGCCCCTGCTTTGGCTGGTTATTGCCATCAGCAGCTTGGTGACCTTGGGCCTTTTGTAGGGGCTATGGTGAAGACCAACTGGAATGAAGTAGGGGTTAGTGCCTATTGCCACACTGGGCCTGTGGTGGGCTGCCAGGACAGGCTTACTAAATCCAGACATCCCACCCACCCCCACTTCTTGCCCATTTCTTTGGTCCAAAGGGACCACCGCATTTAGGCCCGTCCTTGGAGTGTACTCATTCCCGAGATTTGAGGTCTATCACCTAGACCTAGAAGCTTGGGGCTAGAAAAGTCCCTCTGAGCACCATTTGAGCCTTAACGGCTTCTCACCTACATTCAGACCTGACCTGTAGCCTGCCCCATCCATCCACCAAGCTGCTGCGTACGTTCGAGCCGATCTTGGTATTGGGTCACATCTGGGGTTCTTCTCCCTCAGCCTTTTTCTGGTCCGTTCCCAGAGGCGGCCCAATCCTGAGGTGCCTGTGCATCCTACGGCCAGACTCACCCTGAAGGACCCCCTTGGTGGGTATGAGCCGCTGGGTTGGCACACTTAGGCTGCTGAAGCTGCTCTGCCAGAGTAGGCTGTGGGGAAGCGGGAGAGAGGGATAACGGTCTGGAAACAAATCTGGATTTCTTTTTTTTTTTTTTTAATTTTATTTATTATTTTTATTCTTGTTTCAGAACCTTTGTTTGTTTATTCACTCATTTTTATGGCCGGCTCAGCCCGCCCCGAGGGCGGGGCTGGCGCAGCATGTGGTGCCGGGGATCGAACCGCGGTCCCTGAAGCCGCCCAAGCTTCCCCAAGCAGGGGCTTTAGACCACTGAGCCATTCCGCCGGGCCCACAAATCTGGATTTCTAAGCAAAAAAAGCCATAGGACTTGGACCCTGGTGGAGGATCAGGATTGTTGAGACATTCCAGGGAAGGAACCTGTAGGAGCCCACAGTGAACTGCTCCAGGGTATAGTGATGAGACAGAGCCTAAACAGACCCACATACTCCCCCCTTTTTTTGCCAGGAATACAAAGTCTGTCTTTGCAGGGCTGCCAGTGGTAGATAATTTTCCAGCGAGCTGTCCAGGCTGGGCTCTACTGCTGTGGATCATTTATGCCCGCCTGTTTTTAAATAGCTGCACCAGATTTTTCATTCTTCCTTAACAAGGAGTCATCCGGGGCCTGCAGCTTGTGCTTGACAATGGAAGAGACGTGGAAGATAAGGCTCTGTCCAGGCTCCTACTGCCCTCCTCTGCCCCCACAGCCCACCAGCCTTGCGCTGGTCTTTCCATGCTCACTCTGAGCTCTGGTACAACCACAATGCCTAATGGGCTGAAAAAGAAATTAAATACCCATCACTTTCAGGGTGTGATGACAATGTGGCGTAGCTATGAAACCCAGGACTCCTGTGTTTGCATTTGCCCCACGTCAGGCTCATCAGAAATCACACTAACACTTCGAGAGAATTCTGCTCCCGGGAGGCTGGGAGATGGCAGTGTGACTCTTTGTGGCAGAGGTGGTCGACTCCCACCTGCCCTCCTTGCCTGATAGATCCACCTTCCTGTGGGTCATCTGGTTCCATGGGGAGGAGTTTGTCACAATCAAATAAGAGCCAGTGACCAGATGAAAATGGAGCAAATCGCTTAGCTTCTCTGAGCTCCAGTCTCCTCCCCGTTAGATTAGGATAGTTACACACAACTACTAGGAGAGAGATCGGGAAATGTCAGGGCGATGTTTTGGTAAACTGCAAACTCTTAGACAAATGAATGTGAATTCTTCTTTGCTGATGCATAACGCCGGAAACACATCAACCTACAGCCCTTGAGATGGTCTCCATGAATTCACCCAGGGTGGCCTCTAATAGCCTCCAAAGATCCATCCTCCTCGGCCTTCCAAGTAGCTGAGACTCCAGGAAAGTGAGTATCACTGCCCATGGCTCGTGGAATGATTTTTAGACGACCTACCTGAAAGCTAGAACGGCATCTCTGCCCCAGTCTTATGTGAAATTGACCTGTATGATAGCCTTAACCTATTTTATAATTGTTGCTTTGCATTTCGAGGCTCTAAAGTCCTCTCTTAACCTCTTCTACAGTCTACTGCTGACCTCTTCTTGGATATAGTGAATGTTTTATCCTTTCACCATAAGTAAATCCTTTCTTTTTTGGTCCACAAGGGTGAAGGAGGAGCTTCTATTTGAAAAATGAAAGGACTGAAGCGTTGGAGAACTGGCACTGGAGCGCTCCAACATGGCCACCAGGGGGCAGCCAAGTCCTTCCTAAGCCTGTGGACTCAGGCGGCAGAGGCTCTCAGAGGCAGAGAAGGCCAGGGGAGAATTACTCTATCGTGGGTGAAGACCAGAGCTGGTCTAGGCTGCAAATTCTATCTGGTCCCAGCTCTGTGCGAAGACAGGACCATCTCCCATGGTGTCCTGAGTCCCCACAAGTGCTTGGAGCCTGAGTAGCCAAGATGGAGGAGTGAGGGATCTGGGGCTGGGTGGACCTGTGCCCTGGAGCTCCTGGGCCGCTTCACAGAAGCCTGGCCATTCGCCCACCTTCATAAGCAGCATAAGTGCTGGATGACTTGGGGCCTGTGCTGCAGGACTGGTCCATCCATGATCTGTTGCATGGCCTGGACCAGTGGCCGCCTCTGGGGTTCTGCTTCCTTATCTATGAAATGATGTTATTGGGCCATCTGGCTCAGCTGCTGTCTGTCTGGGGCATGTGGTAATCAAGTTCAAGGGTTTGGGGTAATCTTGGGGAGTCTGCCTGGATCAGAGTGGAACTGGAATCCTAAGGAGGGTGCCTACCGTCCTTGGATTTTTGTCTAAGCAAAAACTGGGCCTCTGGGCAGCTCCGAGAAGGCTTTTAATGGGGAGAGGGTATGTGGTCCTCCCCTAATAGGGGAGGTGTGCAGTCACTGCTCACTCTGTGTAGGCATTTCTCAGGTGGACCACGTCAATAAGTCTCTCTTTCCCCAGTCATCTCATGCTCCAGCCATCAAGGGTCTCTTCCGGCCATCCACATTGCCATCAGCTGGGAGAATAAGAACTCAGGGACAGACCTGCTGGCCCAGAACCTTGACAATAATCACAGCTCGGTCATCGAAGGATCCCCCACTCAAGCCCCTTCCTCTTACCTCCAGGAAGGACAGGGTAGGCCAGTGAAAATCTACTCAAGCTCCAGCTGCTGTTGCAAGCAGGGGAGAGATATTTCTTCATCATTTTCCCCTTGAAATAAACCCAGAGTGAAGAACAACAGAAACACACAAAATGTGTTTTTAGTGGAACCCAGATGGAAGGCCAGAGCCCAGCGGGCGTCGTCTCCACAGAGGGCTCTGGTCTCTGGAATTCTAGCCTCTCCTCCCTACCCCACCCCCAGGCACATCCCCTCCCAACCTTCGGGCCTTGGGGTTGAGCCTGGGGTGCCTCCCTGCTGCAGAGTCCAGGTGGGCAGCGATCCCCGTCTTCCCTAGACAGGTCTGTCTGGTGGCCAGTGAGATCTGTGGTTTCAGAGATTTGGGGGAAGGGCGTAGGGCCTGGCTCAATCCCATCCCCAACACCTGGCTCTGCCCCACTACAACAAAGACAAAGTGAATGAAGACATCTGAAAAAAATACTCTAAGGAATTCCACTCACCCACATGGCCCACTGCTTCTCATTAAGTGGCTACAGCCCTCCATATTAACATATGCAAATCCAACCCTGTGCGTGAAGATGCGGGATACAAAGACCCTTTCCCCTTCCTCCCAATCTGGTCAAAGGAGTTCCCTGTGGGGTGAAGAATTCTCACCAGTTCCATTTTGGTTCTACCAAAGCAACAAAGTTCTTAAGGTTTGTGGCCCTGGAATCCCCTTTCCCAGAGGGAAAATAAGTAAAAGGAGTTATAAGAGAAGCATAGGGACCCGGTAGGAGCCACTTCCTCTGTTCAGTGGTATGTGGGTAAATTCCCAGCAAACATTCCTGGGTGCCCGTGCTATTGGCCCCTGCACACACAGAGGAAACCGCAAGGCATAGTGGAGAAAGCAGGACAGACCCGGAGGTTGTAATTAAGCGCTCGATGGGTCATGGAGACGTTGCCTCTGGGACACATGTGACGATGAAGTTTGGATGCAGTGATCGGATATGCAAGAATGAAGTTTGGGAGTTACCAGGGTGGACCTGGCTGACCCAAGAAGTCACCTGGAAGGGGAGAGAAGAAGAGAAGCCATATGGAGACCGATGAGCCAGAGTGCCCACGTTGTAGGGGTGAAGGAAGACAGCTGAGGACTTGGGGTAGAGCGCGGCGCCTGGGCAGAGAGGTAGGCGTCATAGAGGAGCTGGCCGAGTACCCATGCGCCACCTCCCCAGGACATGGCACAGAGCCTGGGGCCCTGCAAGGACTTCAGTGAGGAGCAGTTGTGTTCCTGCTCCCCACATGGATAAGGAAATGGCTAGAGGATGGTATGTGCTTTCCGATCCTTAAGCAGATCTTTACTGAACTCCCACTTTGTGCCAAACACCAGAGTGCAAGAGACATGGCCCTGCCTTCCTCTGAGGGAGGGACTTCCTTTCAGTCTTTCTGCCCAGGATGCTGCAGGCATGACTCCCCCGGCACAGGGCACAGGCAGGGACTGCAAAGTGTGTGGCCCTCATCCATGCTCGCTGGAGGCACCCCCTGGCTCATACCCCGCCGCTAGGTACCTCAGAAGGGTGCATTCTGGCTAAGGACACAGGCGCAGTGGAGAAAGCAGCTGCCCTTTGTGAGGGAGGAGGCTTACATTTTCAAAGGCAACTATTAAAGAACAAAAAGCCTTTCCTGTCAGAAGGATTCTGGGATGATAGCAGAATGCCAAACAGCTCAAGAGAGGTGAGATTTTTTTTTTTTTTTTTTTAAGAAGGACAGAAGTGTCATTCAGGCTCCCAAAATCATTCAGAGTCCACTTTTTCTATTTTACTTCCTCTCATATTGAGGTCATTCCTACCTATGGAGCTTCCTTCTAGATGATGTCTCTCGGTCTCTTTTTCCTTTGCCCCTTTTGGTGTTTTCCCTCTGTGGGAAGTCAGAGCTGGGTAGCAGCCCAGAGGGGGCCCTTGGGGAAAGGCCTTGGTCCCTAGTCTCCAGCTCCTAGTTTCCTGTCTGATGCATAACGGGCCCTTGGTATGGACTTGTTGCTGGAAAGGGGGAAGGAAGGAGGGAGGGAGAGAGGGAGGGAGGGAGGGAGGGAGGGAAGGAAGGAAAGGTAGAAGGGAGGAAGGGAGGAAAAGGAAAAAGGGAAAGGGAGACAGGGCCAGGCTAGAGTTCCTTTTTACTTTCCTTTCAAGGACCAAGGAGGGAGGGCCTCACACACCGTGATCGCGATCCGGAAGGGAGGGCCCACAGGGAACCAGCAGCATGGGGCCCTGGCTTGGCCCAGCAGCGGGCAGGCAGGCCGCCGGCCCTGTCTGAGCCTCACCTTGTCTGAGCCTCACCTTCCATTCTCAGACGTGACACTTGGACAGAATGAAGCCGGGCGCTGTCCCCTGGGCCCCTCCACGCAGCCCTGTTCCATCTGCATGGAGGCGGAGGCGCGGGGCCAAGAGTGGGAGGAAGTGCCCAGCCGGAGGGAGCCAGAGCGCTAACATTCCACCGGCGGTGCCGCGAGAAGGGGTTTACGGGTCCAATCTGACCATAAACCCTCCTGACAGGGCTTGGAATCCATCACTCCGGCTGCTCGGCGAGCAGCTGACACATTGCACTGACGCTTCTCCAAGAGCCAGGGCCTGCCTGTTCCAGCGAGGTGGAAGGAGCGGCGGCGCGGAGCCGCGGACCCCGGAGGTCAGGCCGGGGCCCCTGGGAAGGGCCCTCGCGTGCACCCTTGGGTAGCCAGCCCCATCCGGCCAAGAAGCTGGTTTGGTAACTGCCTGCCTCTGGGTAGAATTCGATTAACCCAGAGGGGGAAACTCATTTTCTCTCTACTGAAAGCGCTGAGTGGCATGTCGTGTATGTCTTTTATTAATAAAATCGAGAAAATGGAGTCATTATTGCTGAATAATTGTAGCCCCTTTGCTAGGCTGGCTCTTTCAAAGCAGAGGTGCTGCGGGTGGGGTGGAGAAAAATGATAAAAGGGGACCTTGATATGAACCACCGGGAACCACCTGTGTGGGAGGTGTCGTGTGAGTGACTCTCACCGGGCTGGCTCAGTTCTTACAAAAAACCAGAGCAAGCGTGGGCAGGGAACCTCTCCTGGCTACCAGACTGCACGGTGGCCCTGGCTCCAGCTTTAGGAGTCAGGTGACCTTAAAGCAGGGGCCTACTCTCCTGTATACTCCCTTTCTTCTTTTTTTTTCTTCCGGAAAAGCTCCTATTCCTACCTTGCTTAGCTCACAAGGCTGGTGTAAGAATCAAGTGACATCCACCGAGTGACATTCTCTGAGGGACGCTTCCCTTCCTTCGCTTAAGAATCACTCAGCTGTCCATGCTGGACATTGTGCTCGGCGCCGCCCCGCAACAAGGACTCAAATTCAAACCTTGCCTTCAAGGAGCCCGTGGTCTAGTATGGGATGGAGGAACAGAAAGCAACAGAGGGGAACAATAACAGAGTGTAAGGTAGGGGACTCTGGGTGTCCCTTGTGCTTCCCAAAGCCCAGGGAGGACTTAAGCCCCAGCTGCCTAGAACTGGTGGTAAGAGGATGCAGGTGCTCCGGCTGCTTTGGGAAAGGTGAGCTGCAAACTGGAGCTACTCCATGGTATTTTCCAAATGTGGCTACGATGTGGTGCGCGCGACCTTGACGGTAGACCTTGGCACTCCTGCCTGAATGAAATGATTGTCCTGTGCATTTTACGACCGAGACTGCCCAGAAAGCCTATAAAAGGAGGAGACCGGAGTCAGCGAGGCACTGGCCAGACTGCCTCACCCCGGTGGAGCACGGCAGCATCCTTACTGCCTCCCGGAGTCATTTATGCCATCCTGGTCCACGGCAGATAAAGAATGTTCCTTGGACCACAACCCGGAGGTGTGCTGGAGGCCCCAGGAGGGCTGTTAGACTGTGATATTTTAGGTTTGCTGGAGAAAGATCAGGATGAGTTGACAGTTTGAAGGTGGCAGGAGGGAAGGTGGTAGCCCCCCAGGGGCACAGGAGGGAGCCGGACCAAGAGTATGCAGACGCTTCAGTGCTTCGAGGCAAGAATGCCCGAAAGGCAACGCAAGACACTGACACTTTTGAAACGCGTCCATCTTTCTGCTCTTGACTCTCCCTGTCTTTCTTTTTGGGGCCTCTTTTACTATTAGGTAAGGTTGTGTTTTTCAAAGATGCCAAGCTATCTAAGCTCTAGAGAGCCTGAACTAAAATTTTACCTCTGAGATCTCATGCTGTTGGGAGACACCATACCAGTGACAAAAATGACAGGAGTCTTTCTCTGGTGGTACTGAGAAAGATGGCACCCAGGGGGCCTAAGGCCACCCAGTGGACTTTGTCCTTCTGAGATGCCTTCTTCTCAAAACTTTGGAGCGTTTTGGTATTCCTGTGTGTTTATCTTAGACCCAAAACCATTTCACTTGTAATACCTATAAGAAACTAGGCCAAGACTAGATACAGGGAACTTCTCTCCTTTCAGGAAAGAAGGCCTGGTATAAGGGATGAGACTCGTAGCTGGGACCTTCCTGACTCCTGGTTCTATGGACCCTGGGTTCTGTTTGTTGGTCTGGCTGTCAACATGGAGTGGTGGTAGTAGGGGCGAACCCCTGTGGACCAGAGCCTCAAACAGAGCATCTGTTTCCAGCAAAAACTAGGGAGAAATGTTTATTCCTCACCTCTAGGCCTCTATTGAATTCTGATTCAGGCCATACAGGCCAAAGAATCGATAGTTTTAATCATTTCAAAAACTAGCCCCATTCTGGGTAAAATTACAATGAGCAAGAAGCTCAATGGAGCTTAAAGGCCACAACCTCATTATCATTTCATTAGACTCACATTTCAGCAAGAAGGAAAGAAATGTTCTCACACACCCCTGCACCCCCCCCACCTTCCGCTCCCTCGGCCTCCCCTCCCCTGGCCTGGTGGAATCACTGTGGAGGACAGCGATGGTTTACAACAGCTGTCAGCCACCAGAGTCACTGGCCCACTCCCAGCATGCACTCTTCCCAAGAAGGAAGCTCTACGCAATCGCTGGAGACCTCGGCGCAAATCAGCGCAAATGCCTCCCAAATCAAGTTTGCAATCCTGGGAAGTTTAGTAAAAACAACCCTGCTGTCAGTTTGGCTTCTCACAGCTGGAGGGGTCAAGTCATCAACACAGTATAAACCCAGGCCAGTAGAACTTTGTCCTGCCCGGGGCCCCAGACGCCCTCTGGGAAACAAAGGGTTTGAAAATGTCTTAAACTTTTCCAGTTTGTTTATTTTTCAACATTTAATGATATTGTCCATGCAAGGAGCAGAGCCCTAGCTCCTGCTAGCAATTAAAGAGGCTTTCTAATTTAGGAGCAAACGAGATTTTTAAAAGAAGAGGGGAAACTTACACAGGAAACAAAGTAACTAGTTCACACCGAGAACATAGAGGCAAAGGCAGGGCTTGAGGAACCCCTGAATGTGTGGCGTGATACAGAGGACCAGCTACCTAGGAGGCTGAGTCATCCAGACCTCCCCCATGGCCGTCAACGCCAGATAGTTTCATGACTGTGATTTACGTCTATGACCCGACGTCCCCAGAATTCGCCATCCCGCAAGTCCAGATGGGTTCTCTATGAGACAAGCGGACTCACTGTGCCTACTCCCGTCTGCTCTAAGTTTGCTCTGTGACTTGGGGCTCCCGGGCATAGCTCACATGTGCTCTTGAACAGGACTGCCACAGAGGGTAGATGCCCCCATCTTACCAAAGTTCTCTGTCCTTACTCTGTTTGGCTCTTTGGAGGTGCCAGCCATGGTCACTGCAAGGTAGGCCTTGCTGCTGGAAGGGCCTGTGACAATGCTGCCACCCGGGCCCTTGGTGTGGCCCCGTGAACTCCCCCAACTGCAGCACCTGAGACTCTAGAACAGCTCTGTGGAGCTGGCACCAGCCCAGCACTGGAGCCTCGCACACTCTGCTGTGTCACACCTGCTCACCTAGACACCTCTCAGGACGGGCTTCTGTGACCCTAAGTCTGATAGGGTAGCGGGGTAGGAGGTTGTGATAAGGTTATATTTACTTCTCCTACTGCTAAGATGCCTGTGCCCCAAACTTCTCCAAATCTAGCCCTCACATCTGAATCCCCGGCTTAAAGCTTCAATCTCACCTCTGTATCTTCAGACCTCAGTTCTCCACCTGGGCTGGAGCATAGAAATTACCTCAGGAGCTTTTAAAAGTCCTGTTGCCTAGGCCACATCCCAAACCAAGTAGTAAAAATTTCTAGGCATTATTAATTAAGTTTCCCGGGCTGGGGTGATAGCTCTGTGTGGCACAAGGGCCTGCCTGGCAAGTGCAAGGTCATGAGTTTGAACTCTGGCCCCCCCACAAAAAAGTAATTAAGTTTCCCTAGGCAATTAATTAACATGTACAGCTAAGGTTGAGCACTCTTGCTTTAGAGGAATAAAAGGAGGATGGAAAGGAAGGGGAGCAGGATAAGGAAAGGAGGTTAGGAGGGAAAGCAAGGCCAAACCAGGGACCCCTCTCCTGGGATATAAGGGGGCAGACGTCAGCCTGAGCTCGTGCCACACCCCAGGATGTACACCGAGAAAACCTAACGATTTCACTGCTGAACCGGCCAGTGATTCACACTGCTGTTGTCAGATTCTTTCAGCTGAGTCAACGTGTCGGGAGAGTCAAGGGACACAAGCGCCGGCCAGTTCACTGCTAGCGACTCTCGAGTTCAGACCTGGCGTCATCCATGATGTCTGAAGGGTCACACCTTGTCAGGGCCAGTGGTGGAGATAGGCAGAAGCTGATCGTGGTCAGCACTTCGGGATCAGCGTCTGCTCTGTAGATTTCCAGAGTTCCCTGGACAGCTGGCCACCTGCTCCAAAAACAGGTGTGGCCAGGAACCAGCCTGTGCTGGCTAGGTGTACGGAGAGTTCATTCATTCATCCACTAAGTCATTCATTCAGCATACACCCATCTGTCCATTCACTTACTTATATCTGAGCATGTCAAAGCCACGTAGGAAGGACCTCAGACATTATATGCGGCCTGCTGGTTGCTGAGCTTTGTTTTTAGCTCAGGAATGTAGGGTCTAAGTGAAACCGTATGGAGGCATAAACAAATACAAAGCGAGCTGTTCTAGCTGAAGCAGGATAGGAGGCCTGGCCGTGGCCCACGGAACCCCCACCGGGGGCCAGGGGGAGGAGAAGTTCACTAGATTTGCCTGCTTCAAGGAGAAACAGGTTTGAAAACCTCTCATTTTAGTAAATGAGTCCACAGCAGGGTGATTGGTTCTTGCCCAGAGTCACACAGATTTCACGGAGCACATTTGGCCAGGCATGGGAGAATACAGAGCAGGTGGACACACAGGCCACCCATTGGGAAGAAGCCCTCAACATAGATGACACCTCTAGCTCACATGCTGAATTAAATCATTCCCCTTGGTTTAATCAGAAAGCCCTGGCTGGGATGTCTCCAGGGCCCCCCGGTCTAATAGTCATCTGCAGTATAGCAGGTGCCACTCTGCCAACGTTCACCCTGGTGTTTTGGCTGTTTACCAGGTTGTTAAATATTTTGAATATCACACTCCAACTCCACCACCAAAGTTTCCCAACAGATAGCAAAAGAAATAGCAAGAAGAGGATCCACACCCACATTCTCATTGCTACTATTCGACACTAGATCTTCCTAAGATCTTTCAGGAAAGGGGGAGACCCTTCTTTTCAGGGATATTGCTGGGTGTGGTCTTCCATTCACAGTCAACAATACATCCTGGGCCCAGTATGGCCAGGCTTGCTCCCAAGGTGGATTAAAAGCCCTGGAGTATCTTGGGACAAAGCCTGTGGGTGTCAGGAGTCAGGCAGGACAAGTTTAATCCCTGGGCCTTTCATTCGCCAGTTGTGTTGTGCATGTGAGCAGACATTTCTCTGATCCACAGCACCTATATGGAGGCTGTCACTTCCCAGACAGAAATCACCCTTGGCCGAAGGCATCCGTAGTCCTTGTTTTGATGCCCGTTCTCAGGAGTACACAGATCCAGCCCTGTTGCTCCTAAGGATAACACCTTTGAAGGGCCACCCAGACTCTGTGCACCCCATGGAAGCAGTGAGGCCTTGGGAGCACCCTTCCTGCAGTTCATCATCCCGTGACTGACCCTGTTCTGTGACTCTCGGGGAGAGGGCTCGGTGCACATGACTCAGCTCACCTGCCCTGGGGGTCTGACCTTTGGCACTGCTCATCTCTGAACTGGGGACTACAATTCCTGCCCAACAGTTTCAAGAGGGTTATGTGGGCACACTGTTCACAGGAAATTTCCTTTCTCTCACAGTGCCTAGCAGACTCCATGAGCTGCTCATATTTATTCGCTTCCTCTCTCTCTCCATTACCTCTCCCTGCAAGTGTGTGTGAGGACTTTCCCGAGTGTCCCCTGTACTGCAAGAAAGAAATCTGGCTGTCTGCTCATTGGTAGAGCAGACATGATTGGCACAGGCTTTCTGACGTCCAGGGGCCCTGCCCCTCACACCAACACACAGAGGCGCACAAGCACGAGCGGTGTTGCAGAATCTACAACCTTTGTAACTCTATAAACACCCAAAGCTGTATACCATCACCCCAATACACAGAGAATTGTTTGGGTAGAGATCTGTGTACCAGGAGGCATAAGACAGCACAGGAGTGAGAGATCGTTTCCTGGTGGTGACATCAGGAGGGCTTCAGGAAGGAGGTCACCTTTGTCATAGGCTTTGAAGAATGAGTAGGAATCCAGAGTGCGTGGGAGTGGCTTTCCAGGCCAAGGGAACGCTATGGAAGGACCCTGGGAGTTAGGAAAACACCAAACATGTCTAGGCCCGTCTCCAGCCCAGCTGAAGGCAGTTTCATACTTGAGGATGAGGGGAGGTGTCAAGGTTGGGAAGATGGTTTGGGACTGGAGCAGGCGGAGCCTTGAGTGCCCCGCTGAGGCCAGGGAGATTCCGTGGGCAGCCTCTGAGAGGTGGAGAAGAGCTGTTGGCACACCAACCACGGGGAGGACTGAGTGGGAAAAGGACTGGGGTCAGGGGACCAGTGAGGACTCTGTGGGAACAGGCTAGAGAGAAGCACCCCCCACCCCCCCCACACCCGGGCTGGGGGGCTGCTGGGCCCGGAGGGTGGAGCGCAGCACAGGGGCCCTGGGCTCTTTTCTGATGATGATGATTAACCCCTTCCAGGCCCCGCTGCGCAGATACTGTCAGCTCTTGGTTTCAGAGCAGGTGACAAGTGAGCTCATTCCCCAACAATTGTTTGGGGAAATGAAAGAGGAAACTAACCTCAAAATAAGGTGCCTGACTCACCCGTTTCTCTGAGTGACCGTGTGCGGGAGCATTCTCCGAACCTGCTGCGAGCCACCTCCCCGGCTCACGCCTTACCTGACAGGAATGCAGACACCAACAGGGAGTCCCACGCACAAGACACCCAGACACCTCAAGAAACAGGACAGGCACTTGCCGCTTCCTTTCTTGCTTGCTGTAGGTGCCTTGGGCAAATCACTTGCATGTTTCTGGGCCTCAGTCTTCTCATCTATAAAATGGCAACCATAACCATCACTACCCCATTAATGAGACTTTTACAAGATCAAATAACCTAATAAACTGGAACATACCTAACGCTCCTTGGGAGCAGGGGCCACCGAAAGGCACGGTGTAATTGCGAGTATTATTGTGTAATTGCTTTTTACTACTGCCACCCGCCGCAGACTTGCATGTCTCCTTTCAAATGCTGTTCGCCTCATTCTTATTTCATAAATAATTTCCCCACCACTTCCACTTGTTGAGCGTGGGCCCCGCACCAGAGGCCTCTACTGATACCTGTCACCTGAGTCAGATCCTACGCAATCCAGGAGGGCCACAGGGCACCCCAGAGGGAGATGATTCACCAGGACTCTGGTTATAGGTAGCAAGGCATAATGACTCAGGGAGGGACTTTCTGGGTGCAGAGGAATGATGACCACTTGCCCCTCTAATCGCTGGAAACTCTTGATTGTTTCCCTCTGAATCCTGCCACTCCTCATCCTAGGATACCTCTGGTCCTGATGCCTAGAAGTCTAACTGATCAGCCATCACAACTCAGCAGCCATGTGACTTGCAAGAGTCCCTAAGCTTTCTCATTTCCTTGTCTCTAAAAGAGGGCTGACAGGGCCCGGCAGGATGGCTCAGTGGTCTATAAAGCGCCGACTTAGGAAAGCTTGGGCGGCTGCAGGGACCTCGGTTCAATCCCCAGCACCACATGCTGCACCAGCCCTGCCCTCAGGACAGGCTGAGCCGGCCATAAAAATAAATAAACAAACAAACAAAAGTTCTGAAACAAGAAAAAATAAATAAAAATTTAAAAAAAAAAAAAAGAGGGCTGACAATCTCCTCAAAGCTGCCTGCCTCATGGGGCTGATGTGGGCAGGGACAGTGGCGTCACAGGTTCTATTTGGATGTCCCCAAGAGCTTCATGTGCTTGAAGGCTGGGCTTATAACCGCATTATGGGAGCTTCACCCGACTTGCTCTTAGGTGGGGTCTGGTCACAAGAGGAGGTCACCGGAGGCTTCATCTCCCGGCCCAGCTTGGGCAAGTCCTTGCTGCCTGCCCACCGCCATGGTGCGGGCAGCTTCCCTCCCCCAGGCCCCTCTGCCCTAGGCTCCTTCCCTGCAGTCAGCTGACTGCGGGCTATAGCCAGGAGCCAGAATAAAGTTCTCGTTCTTTCATTTTTCAGGTGCCAGGAATTGCCTCTCCGTGACAGGACAGTGAGTGAGTAAGACAGGTGAGCTAAGGTCACCAGGCCGCTTGACAATGAACTATGAAGTGGGATGGTGGTGGTGGTGGCAGGAACCTGCTCTGCTGCGGCCGGGAGAGAAGAGGTAGGGGATTCCAGGAAGCCAAAACCAAAGCTCCAAAGCTGAGCAAGGGCCTCTTGATATCAGCTTGATGTATCTCCCAGGATTCTGATATTAAATTCCTCTTCTCCTCCAAACACAAGCCGGAAGACCAGGACCAAGCGTGGGAGTCACTGTCTTTCATCAGCCTGCAGCTCAGCTGTTGTACTTTTTGCAAGTGTCTGGGCTTTCTGATCAGGAACCAGAGACTAGCCTGTGACAATGACACTCAGCCACCATGACTACCAAAGGCCCATGGCTGGGGGGTGGGGGGTAGTCATCTAGTGATGAGAGCAAAGTGAAGGCCAGGCTACTAGGGGCTCCAAGCTTCTTTGTCTAAGGAGCCTTTCCAGAAGGGAGAAGGACATGAGGCCGCAGAGTTTGGACCACCCAGCTGGGCCACCCAGTCTCCTGGGCAGCAAGTGTCCAGCAGGAGCAGACGCCAGGCCAGGGGGAGGGTCCTTCCTGTTGACTCTGGCTTGGGTCCCCTGTCTACTGCTTGATGGAAAAGATGGAACAGAGTGATCTAGAGAAGCAGCCGAGAGGCACCCACTGTGGTCGTAAGCCTATGGTGCTTCCCTTTAAGAGCCACGGTGCTAGGATGGGGGTAGCATTGGTGGGTTAGCAAATCCCCAAGGCCCTAAAACAGACAATTTCTTCACATGCGCCAAGGTTGAAACCATCAGAATTGCTCCTGTCTCCCTCCTCTGCTCTCATGTGTTCCCCCACTCCAAATGACTTTCCATCTCATCAGCTTGGGGTTTAAGCCTTTGCTTTGGCTTGACTCCTCTAAGCAGGCCCTAATCATGCTTCCAAACTCTAGCGTGGCGGCCCCACCCCTTGGGTCTCTGTGTGTTGGGGTTCACTGATGAGTGTAGAGCCCCAAGACCCAATCACGTTGCCAAAGCCAAGCCTTTGGCGGGGAGACAGTACAGACCTAAATCATTGCAGAGATTGCTGTCTCAAAATTTATTTATTTATTGTATTTTTTAGGATGTGGTCTACAGGGTCTCACTACACAGATCGGACTTACAGTTATCTGCCTGCGTTCAGCCTCCAAAGAGCTGGGATTACAGGCATTAGCTACCAAGCCCAGTCTCAATAGCTGGTCCCAGGGTGCTCAGGGGGCAGGGCTGGCATGGCAAGACCAGGGATCAAACCCTGTCTGAACAGGAGCTTTAATCTGCTGAGCTATTTGGCTAGCCCTGCCTTAAAATTTAAAATGAAAAAAGGGCTCAGCTAGAGCTCAGGGCAAAGGGCCTGGGTTCAATCCCCATTACCACAAAGAAGAAATATGTTAACAAAGTGCAAGACACAGTGCTTACCATTCAACAAGCATTGTGCCTGTGTCAGCCCCTTTTGAAAGTCCTACCCCTGCCCAGAGGAGGCAGCAGAGCTGTGCCTGAGAGGCTGGCCTCGGTTGTGCTGTCTACTGCTATTGACTCAGTTGCATGGACCCTCATTCTGTTCATTTCCCCCTGGCTTCTTGGTCACACAGAAGCTTGCAGAAGCTCATGGAGCCCCAGAACCCCCATCCGTTCTTCTCAGAAACGCTCAGTCTGGCCCACCTGCTTGGGCTTGAGATGCTTCTTCCCAAACATAGGTCTTGTTTTCCAAAGCTCAGCTCGCAAACTCCCCTTCTTCATGAAGTATGGTGGAGTGGGAGACAGCCTCAAGGATGATTAGGAGTTGGGCCTGAACCCCAGCTTAACCCATACCCAACCTTGGGGAAGTTACTTCTTTGCTTTTACCCTAGGTTTCCTTAAATGGAAATGAGGTAAACATTGCTTACTCCCAGGAGAAAGCGCAAAGGTAAACCGGAGGTGCCTGGGGCAATGGGGCTACAGAGGAGTTGCTCAGGTCACTCTTCCTGCTCCCAAATCACTTCAGTGGCTGGGTCTCCCCAGCGTAGGCTAACTCTCCACGTCTGCCACAGCCATGGTGAGCTTTCTCCAGGTGTGTTCTTGGGTATTTATTCCATGTTGGTTCTTTTTTCATTCATTCAACGTTTGTTGGACATTTATCTTTGTTCTTTATTATGTGTTTGGTACAGGGTCTCCCTACGCAGCGCAGACTCCTAGTGATCCTTCTGTCTCAGCCTCCCCAGCGCTGGGATTATAGGCATGCACCACCATGTCCAGTCTCAGTGGCCAGCTCGGCGTGCCCAGGGGTGGGGCCCGCATGGCATATGATGCCAGGGATTGAACCAGTTGCTTAGTCTGCTATGCTATCTTACCAGCCCTAAATATTTGTCTTTCAGGCTGTTCTAGGCCCTGGCATTGACTAAGACTGGACCCAAGAAAGAGCACGCTTGCGGTTAATCGTAGGGTCCTACAGGGTCGCTATGGGTGTGCTACACAAGGGACTTTAGATCACAGCATGGCAGTGATTCATGCTGGTCTCGGCAGCCAATGGCCCGAGCAGCCTGCCAGGCACTGTCCTGGGCACTGGGGTTCAGAGCCTTCATCCTCAAGGAGGGCAGGGACCAGTGGGAGAAATAGACAGGACATAAGGGTTACACCAGCCAGACAGTGGCCCTGTGCCCCGATGAAGACAGGGAAGCTGAGGTGTAAGGCTGACTCCCCTGAAGCATGCAGCATCTAAGCCTTCAAGGATGGGTAGGGAACAGCAGCTCACCAAATCAGGGACTCCGCTGTGCAAAGCCCGGGCGCAGGAAGGCCAGATGCAGGACTGGGGACTATGAGCAGCTCTGGGCTGCTAGGGGCTCAGGAAGGAGGTTCCACCTCCAGCCACTCTCCCTCCTCTCCTTCCCTCTCACACCTTACACCTTCCCTGGTCAGAGCCCTGGGGACCCAGCTCTGCGTTACCATCTCTCAGAGGAGTCACGTCTCCCCTGTGATGAGAAAGCCCAGCCTGGCCTCTGAGCCACACCCCTCCTGAGGGACTCAGACACCGCAGAGAGGAAAGGGAAGACCCTGGGCAGGCCTTGACGCTGGGCAGGCAAGAGGCGCAGTCCCTCGGGCCCACTCCCCTCGCAGGCACGCTGACCGATGTCCAGGATTAGCCTGGGGTGTACGTTCCTGCACACTAGTGGTGACAGCTGGTAGAGATCAGCAGAGCGCCGCTAACTAGGCCAAAGCCTACCCACCCTCTGCTCCTCTGCTCACCTGCTTTGCGCTAAGTCCCCTCAGGCCCCGGCTCTGCCAAATCTGTTCCTGCTAATTTGGTCAAGGTGAAGGTCCCCTCGCCTTCCTGGAGTTTTACTGTGCAGCAAGCAAACCACGCGAGATTCCCAGCATGCCCCACGTTTGGGAAACACATGTGTGTGTAGCTGCCACATGCATGGACATACATGTGCACACGCACAGGCCTGCCTCTCCCACACTCTAGCTCACGGCACCCATGCAGGCATGCAGACACTCACATCACCTCTGCACACAACTGCTCTGGCACACATGTGTGCACACACACACACACACACATTCACGCTCATGCTCCAGAAGGACCCAGTTTGCCTCTGTTCTCCCTTTTCTTTGAGGGAGAAGTAGCCCCTTAGAAGGTTCTGGGCCTCCAGCCCAGGGATGTCCAGCCCACCGGAGAGCCTTGGTACCTCTCACTGAGAAGGTACCGAAGGGTTAAGAGAGAACACTTCCAGGGAGTTTGCCTCTTAATCAACACAGTTAATTCTTTTCCTTTTACAAACATAAATTCTTGGCAGTCAGTAACCAAGAAAGAAAGGAGCAAGAAAAAAACCTTAACCCAACATTAGTCAAAGCTTTGCCTCTTCCTATTTTTTTTTTTTTTTTTTCAAGTTAAGACCCCAGGGAATTCAAAGCAATGAGAGAAATCCCAGCCCAGATGGAATGTTTTTGCTAATATACGTCTGCAAGTTATTTAAATGTATGTTTAAGTGTGTGTGCGTGAGAGAGGGGAGAGAGGGAAGGAGGGAGAGAATATGAGAGGGGTGGCGTGGCTGAGTGAGCGTGTGTTGTGTGTGTGTGCGCGCGCGCGCGCGCGTGCGCATGTGCACGTGCACATGTGTAGGTCAGGCACACACCGCAGGATGACCACCGTCTTCTCCGGCTGAGTCCCAGCTGTCCTGCAGCCCCAGCTCTCCTGTCTAGACATGAAGCAGAACCGGGCCTCTACCCAGGACTATCCTTGACCCTCAGTTTAGGTCTCCAGGGACAGAACCTCTGTCCCTGCCCCTCGGCTGCAGGTGTTCTCAGAGCCATGTTCTGCTCGCCCTACCTATTTCTTGCCCATTTCCCGCTCGGTCACAGGTCTGGGGCTGCTGTTCCAGACCTAGGGAAGAGGGATAGTGGACAGGACTGCGCCACATCCTCAGAACCACTGCCCAATCCCACCCCTCCAAGAATGGCTCTGCCCTACCGTGAGGTGGGGCTCAGGCCTTGTTCCTGCCCTCTTACTAGCTCTCAGACATCTCCAAATATCTTCCTGCCCACCCCCACAGAATCCCCACAGATGACACGCCTGACCCTTACCCACAGATTCCACCTCAGCAAGACTCCACCGACCTTCCAGGGGCACCCTGGCTGGGGCTGGGGTGCAGAGGCCTGCAGACAGCCCCCCAGCTCTCCACCTGCCCCCAGCTCCCTCTCATAGGCTCCCTTCTGCCCTGAGTTTAATTCTTTTAATCTTTCCTCTGAAATTGCTCCTCTGGCCCTGTAATCAGCTGTGTGGGTTCCAACTTCCTGATTTCCAGAGGGAGATTAAGCAGCTTTCTCCAGCCAAAGGCACTTTGGAGGCTCAGGCCACCCCTGGGCTGGCTCCGTCCCTCTCTAGCTAGGGGGCTGCTCTCACTCCTCTTGAGGTCCGGGCCACCCTGAGTCCCAAGCCTTCTACACGGAGTTTCCCATACTCTGCGCTGCCCTGGCTCCCCAGAGTCTAGCCCGCTCCTGCCCTCTTCTCTGCTCAGAGGCCTGTCAGCATCTGCAGCCAGCCCGGGGCCAGGAGGCCATGCTCTCCTCCATCGCCTTTCCTTGGAGCGCCTTGGGCTTACAGAGGGTCCTGCTTCCCACTGCTCCTTCCGCCCACTCTTGGCCTCTGAGATGCTTTCTGGAGAACGGGGCCCTTGGTAGCCTCCCCTCACTCATGAGGGACAGGACTTCCTAGCTCTCCGTTCTCACAGTCCATAGCTCCTCGAACATCAGCTGGTGTCACTTTGGGACCTGGCACCCAGCAGAGCCAGCCTTGTGACTCTGAAATAATGCAAAATGGGGTCAAATTTAGGGCTAGAATGGGAGGTTGGTACCTGAGAGGGGACACCGAGAGCACTGCCAGGGCACCATGGGCTGCGTGGCATCCAGGCTTGCTGTGAGATGTTGCAGGCAGGTAATGACAGCGCAGAACTGACTTCTAACTTGGAAGAAATTATTATTATTATTATTATTATTTTGTATTTTGAGGAAGGGTCTACAGGGTGTTCAGGGTCTCACTACTAGATTGAACTCACAGTGATCCACTTGTTTACAGCCTCCCAAGAGCTGGGATCACAGGCATGTGCCATTACACCCAGTCTCAATTGCCATCTCAGCATGCCCTGGGGATGGGGCCAGCATAGCAGACCTCGGGATTGAACCCCAGGCCCCTGTACCTGCTTGCAGGTGCTTTAATCTGCTGAGCTATTTGGCCAGCCCTAACCTGGAAGAAAGTATTCCTTAGGACAAAAAAATCTCAGATGTGGGGAAAAAGGAATAAAGACCTTTAGCAGGAAGTGTCCCAGAATGTCACAAGGCAGAGCCATGGCTTGCCTTGGAAATGGTTGGGGTCCTGCGGGCTCTGCACCTGGCTTCCCAAGGGCTAATGATACCAGAAGGGTTCTAAGGTCCATCATCTGCTGAGGGCTTCAGAGAACGCATGAATCTCCCAAAGTTGTGTGCAAACTGTGGCAGCTATAGGGTAACTACAGGAGAGCCTCCTCAGTCTCCATCATGGTCTCCTAGGATTTCACAGCATGAGCTTGAAAAATACCAGGCTAGAAGTTACCACAAGGTGACTTTGAGGCTGGCCGGAATGGAGCCGAATGGCCTCTGGCTGCAGCAAGGAGACTGTCCCAGGCTCAGGCAGCGGCCTGACTCTACAGGTCTGGTCTCCACTTCTAGATGTGTATGACGGGGAGTGTTCCTAGTAGCCCGATTCCTGGAGACCACGTCTCAAACTGGTGCAGTACTGGTGCTCACAAGCTGCAGCTCCTCCCTGGCCCACGTTACTCACTGGCTGTGTTGGGGGCACCGGCAGGCGTTATCAGGTGACAGGACTAAGGTGACCGGAGCATAACCTGCTCCTCAAGGGGCCATGTGTGCCCAACACTGATGCCAGCAGCTCAGGGAAATCACAGGAACCGAAACAGGAAGGTGGTGGATGCCAACAGGGTGAGTGGTGGGGAGCAGTGGAGAGCCCTTGCCTGCTCTGTGCTGGCCAGGCCACCTCTCTGGGTCACTGTTCCCTTTCCCATAAAAAAGTCCAGTTGGCTAGAGGGTCTCTGAGGAGCTCAGAATCATCCTGTCTACCAGGTCTGAGGTGTACACCTGAAAGTCCAGCACTCTGCAAGCCTGAAGCAGGTAGACTGCAAGCTGCCACCCATCCTGAGTAACTTAGTGCGAACCTACCACTAAGCATTAAAAAAAAAAAAAAAAAAAATTAGGAGCCTGGCAGGATGGCTCAGTGGTCTAAAGCGCCTGCTTAGGAAAGCTTGGGCAGCTGCAGGGACTGCGATTCCATCCCCAGCACCACATGCTGTGCCAGCCCTGCCCTCAGGGCAGGCTGAGCCGGCCATAGAAATAAATAAGGAAGGAAGGAAGGAAGGAAGGAAGGAAGGAAAGAAGGAAGGGAGGGAGGGAGGGAGGGACGGACGGAGGGAGGGAGGGAAGAAGGGTGAGCTTGTCCTGCCCCCTGCTGGAGCTCCTGTAGGGGGAAATGATGATGGTCTAAGCCACAGGGAGCCCGGGGAATCTCTCTCCTCCCACCTCCAAGACCACCCACTCAGGGCTACACCCGGCTCCCTCCCTCTCCGGAAGATCCCTGCTTTGCAGCTCCTCTGCTCCTAGCGAGCAGGAAGTGGGAACCCTGGCCCAGAGCGCAGACAGGCTCTGGGGTGTGCTCTTCTCTGCGCCCTGGAGGCAGAGACACTCTCTGCTGTTCTGGGGACAGACTTGCCGTGGGGCCAGAGAACCCCATTTCTAGAGCTGGCTGCCACGTGAGTGCTTTCTGCTGCGGGCACGTGCCTGTGCGCGGGCTGCACACGCCTGTGTACAGATCTCTGTGCATAAACGCCGAGGTGGCTACAGCTAAGGGCTCCGGAGGCGCCAACATCGACACCTGCCTGACAGCAGCCAAGCCCAGCCAGTGATCCCCCAGTGACGCCAGCAGCTCAGGTGTCTCTCCAGGCAGCTTCCTCACCTGTCACTTCCGCTGGTGACTCCTTCCCAACTCCCCAGCCTCAAGCTGTCATCGTCACCAACTCCTCCCCACCGTCAGGCTGTTGCTATATCCTCACTCCTTCCTCCGCAGCAACTCAGAAATCTGTTCCTTTCTTGGTCTCTGCCTCCTCCAACTTCATCCCCCTCAGCTGTCCCCAACTCTCTTTCTGGTCCTCTTGTCGTTGGATCTCTGCCTGGCTTTGCTTTTCCCCTCTCCCTGCCCCACTGGCTGTGCTTGGGTTACATAGATTCAGCCCCCCAGCCCTCAGCCTCGCTCTCCATCTGCTTGCGGCCTGTCTCCCTATCTCTCCGTTCATCTCAGAGTCTCTCTATGGGTAGCACGGCTAGGCGCTCTTTGGGGAAGAAATACTATTGCCTTCTCTTTTTTCTAACCCCACTGTCCAGTTTGCCTTCAGGCCCAGGCTAGGAGCAAACAGGCAGGAGGCAGCAGGGGAGGGCCAGGCTCCAGGACCCAGTCCCCAGGCTCCTCCTGCCCCTGCCCAGCCTGTGAGAACCCAGTCCGTAGGCCCTGAGAACAGCTGGGCGGAGGAACCAGAGATGCAGCCCTGCCAGTTACTAAAAACAAGTGGCAAGTGGCAGGCCTGGCTCATTTACATGTTGGGTCTCTTTTACATAAATCTGCATGTCAAGCTGGAGGGCCCTGGAGCCAGGTAATGCAAAATGATGCAAAATAAATTAATCAGTGTGCCCTGCTTGCAGGTGTGAGCCAGCCCTGTCTTCCGAGTGACAGAGGGAACCCAGAGGAGTTCAGGGCCCTCCAGGTGGGGGCGGGGCAGGGCAGGTTGGCCACTTGGTCTTTGCTTTGGGCTGTGAATGGCCCAAGGGACAGCATGCTGCATGGCCTGGCTCCAGAATGACCCTGAGAAGGCTACCTGGCCCAGAAAGGGGGACTTAGGGCTCTCTTCACTCAAGGAGAAGGCTGAGGAGCGAGTAGGAGCAGCTGTTCAAGGCTCCCCCATTTCTGGTTCTCTCTATGAAGCCAGCACCCAGCTCTCAGAAAGCAGCTTCTGTGCTCCTTGTCAGTGCCCAGGAGTGGGTGAATGCTCCATCTGAGGGTCTACAGAATCTGGGGGACCCGGGATGAGTCTCGAAGTGCAATCTTCATGCTAGTCTTCAGGAAGCACTGCTCTGCACGAGTCAGCTTGGGGTGTCTCCCAGTCCTTCCTCACCCAAACTGGGGTCCTGCTTCCCCTTTAGAAAAAAGGCAAGGTGTGGAGGAGGTAGTAACTTTTCCCTGCCTCTGAGGGAGCCTTTGAGGCTCCCTCTTGGATGGAGGCTGGATCTGGAACCCCCAGGCTTCCGAGAGGCTCCTCCCTGTGAGAGGGGACAGGGCTGGGTCACTAAGCCAAACCCACCCCAGACCAGCTATCTTCCCACCCCACTCTAGTCAGGCAAAGGTAACCAATGGGCCCCTGGGATTCCTCAAGCACCAAGGCCTCTGCAATCCCCACGCACGCTGCAGTTTGGTCCCAGGGGCCCCAAGTCCCTTCTGTGGGGCCTGCTGTGACTGTTCCCATGCTGCTGTGCCATGGGACACCACAGGGCTCCATCCACTGGGGAGCATGGATGGTGGGCAGCTCTGGCCATCTCTCAAGGTGTGTCCTGCTTTGTAGCCTGGGGTGAGACAGCTGGTCTCTCATCTAAACCAGGAGTGACAAGAGTGCCCACCTCGTACTGTCCTGTGGAGGCTTCCGGGGGATGAGGCAGGCAAAGCACCCATGCTGCTCCTGGAACAGGTGGTCATTTTCAGGACCACAGCCGGGCTGGGGGGGAGGGGGCACACAGAAGTAAATCAATGCTCTGTGGCCACTCTGTCCTCCCTTTTTCTGCCTGCTTCCCTCCTTCCCTTCCAGGTGCATGTGCTAGAAGGAATATTTAAAACACGAACACTGCCTGGCCGCTCCTGGCTCCTGCTGATGATAACTGAGCCCTGAGCCCGAGCTCTCATCCTCTTGGGGTCTCCACCACCGTCACACAGAGCTGCCCAGGGCTGCTCACACTCAGTGGGTGACTGCTCCCTTCCAGCCCTGCCTCGGCCCCCTGGCCACGTCCGGATGCTGGCTGCTCACGGCCTGTCCTCACGCAGAAGCTGCTTCCTCCCGTAGGCTTGCAAGCTCCTTGCTAAGGGCTGAAAGAGAAGGGCTTCGCAGCCGCCTCCACCTGAGAGGCCGTACGTGTTTCCAGGGCCAGCTCCCATTGGCAGGGGAGAGAACGTGCTTCCTCCAGGCTCTGCTCACCCTGCCTGCGTGACACAGAGGAAGGTCATCGAGGATCCCCTGGCCCTGAAGGGCCTCACGCTCAGGTGCCCTGGCATTTCATCCCTTCTCTCTTGGGGACAGTGAAGATGCAGCCAAGTCCCTGGCACTTAGAGGAATGAATTCCAAGGCCCTAGAAGAGACCCCCATGGAGGTCTTTCACGCTGGGGGCCACCTTAGAGATCTCCTCCACCTGTGGACACCGCTGTCTCTTATACTTCTCCACAAGCTACCAGCCTAGCTCAGCCACCCAGAGAGAAGAACTTGAGCTTGGGGGACGGGAGGGGCGGGGTAAAGCCAGGGAGTCCTCAGGAGGTGCTGATGTAAAAAGCAGGCAAGTGGGGTCCCCTGCTGGCTGTACACTCTGGAAGCTCGAGCTCAAACGCCGCTTCCTAGCTGAGCAAGTGAGCAGGCCACTTAGCCTCTCTGAACCTTTGACTCCTCAACCATAAAATAGACGTAAAAATATTTCTCTGCCCACCAGACTTATCTGAGCCTCTGCGGGGCGGTGAAAGTGCTCCCCTGAACAGTTCCACACAAACGTGTGGCCTTCGGGCGTGTCTGACCCAGAAGTGGCCCGGGGTCCGAGCATGATCGCCAGCTTGCTCCTCTGCCCAGGCTCCCATTCTGTGCCTAATCTGCTATGGAACCAAAGGTGTCGGTCGGGCTTCTAAATATTTGCTCCTCATGGCCAGAGCTTCACAAGTTTTATCAGCCTGGTTGATAAGATAATCTGCCTTGCTGGTGCCCGCCGGCACCTGGCATTCTGTGCGGCAGGTGACCTCTCAGACCAAGCTTTTAATACCATCAAGTCAACACTCAGGCTCTCAGCTTTCAGGCCAGAGGGAGCCTCAAAATTAATTCTCTTTGTTTCTGGGTCTGATGTCTAGAGTGGACTGGAGACTCCCAGTTAACGCCTTTTATGCCAGTTCTCTTCTCGGCTCCTTCCACCAAGCACGGAACCAAAACGGTTTTGAAAAGACTTGAAGCAAGCACCCTGTCTCCTTTAATTAAGCGGGAAATCTCCATATCTGTTTCAGCCTTTGAAAAGTGAAACTCGGGTAGGCAGGTTCCCCAGACAGAGGGGAGAGGTGTGCAGGATGAATATTCCATCTCTATTTTGCCTTGTGTAATTTAATAAGTAGTCTAAGCTTGTCGTGGACAGGGGCTACATTGAGCTCCTAGGAGAACTGGGCCCACGTAAGGCCATGCTGTTCTGGGCAACAAAGATCACATTAGAGCGGTTGACTGGTCAGGCGGCCATGAGGCGAGGTGGGCCAGGGTCGAGGTGGAAAGCTGGGGCTCATTTCACATTGTTCAGTCACCTGTTATCACCCGATGTCACATCCTTCCTGGAACATTCAAGCCAATCTGTCTCAGAGGCCCTGGACTGCAGCTGCCCACCCTCTGGAGCTGGGGGCCCCCCGGCTTGGACCTCTCCAAGCTCCAGGCATTTTCTGGAACTATTATGGGATTGCTCAGCCCTGCCTAGCCAGACTCTCAGCAGACCCTCGCCTTTTTCCTTCCGCCCACCAGGGGCCAATCCCAAACTCTTGAGAAAGCTGCTTCACAAAAATAAAGATCTCATTCTGTCCCGGCAAAGGGACAAACATGGGAATCTGGTGTGGGAATGCTGTTCCAGATGTTCACCCCTTTCTTAACATCTGCTGAACTTCTGATCATCTCCAGAAGAAGTGCTTGCTAGGAGGAGGGAAGTTTCCCCCATAATCATAGAATTCTAGAGCTAGAGGCATTTCAGAGATCAACCAATCCAGTCCTCCCTTTTGTAATCTTAAAAATTTTAATGAACGAATTCCTTTTACAGATGAATAGGGTGAAGTTCAGGGGAAAAAATGATCTAAGTTCTAACAACTTATTAGGCAACAACAGTGGAGCTTTTCCCTCAAGATGTGAAATAGAAGCCAGGCATGACAGTGTGCTCTTGCCTGTAATTCCTATACCCTGGGAGGCTGAGGCAGGAAGATCACAAGTTTGAGGTAAGCTTGGACAACTTAGCTATGTAGAAAGCTCTTGTCTCAAAATTAAAAAGAAAAGAAGGTCCAGGGTCCTGCATGCATGGCCCCACCCCTGGGGGGTGCTGGGCCAACTGACTCCCGGCGGGGCTTGGTGGTGCATGCCTGTAATCCCAGCACTGGGGAGGCTGAAAACAGGAGGACCACTACGAGACTAAGCTGCATAGTGTGACCCTTTACCAAATACAAAGAAGCAGGGAAGGAAGGAAGGAAGCAAAGAAGGAAGGAAGGGAGAGAAGGAGGGAGGGAGGGGGAGGAGGAGGAGGAGAAGAAGAAGGAGGAGGAGGAGGAGAAGGAGAAGAGAAAGAGGAAGAGGAAGGAGGAGGAGAGGAAGAGGAAGAGGAAGAAGAAAGAAAGAAAGAGAGAGAGAGAAAGAAAGAGAGAAAGGCAGGCAGGCAGAACCCTTGTTATAGGAGTTGGTGCACATGGCACTAGGACATAAAAGAAGTGGGGTGTCCCTGTTGCTATGGCATGTGGCCCTGCTTGAGGATGTCTTTTTCTCCTGTGGTCCTTTAATTACGCAAGCCAGCCTGCTCCCTCATCATGTTCCTCTGGAGGTGTGACAGGGGTGACATCACATTGTAGTGGAGCATCTGTGAGCCTGCTTGGGACATCAAATCTTCCTGGTGCCTCAGTTTGGCTCATGAACTGACTGCACAGTCCACGCTGGCCTTGAATGCTCAGCAATCCTCCTGCCTCCGCTTCTCGAGCTCACGGATTACAGGCATGGGCCCCACCACACCAGGCAACCTTTATTTTTCTTCTCTCGACTCTTCCTAGTGGCGTCACTGTGGCGTCAGTCACTCTTGCACCTGTCTCTGTCCAGGTTGCCCTGCCTCTGCCTGGGTGATTCTCTCCTCACCTGCAGGGGGAGAGGGAGAACCAGAAGTCCAAGCCCTGGCTCTCTTGCCTGGCCCCCACTCCTGCCACTCATCACACAAACTGCAATGCTAATCCCCTTTCCACATTGTGAAACCCCGGCCAACCTCCTCTAACTGGGGCTCAGGATGTGTTCTGGCACCCAGGCGCTGCCTGATAAGTCAGGGGCTGGGAAAAAAAAAAAAAATCCCAGCATTATGTTGTCCTTTCCAAGGAAGACTATCCACTTATTTCTGTCTGATTTAAAGTGTCTGATGCAATTCTTTTCTGCTCTGACAAATGGGGACCCTCAGTGAAGAGGAAAACAGAGCCAAAGAGAAGGGAAGGGCCAGGGGCTGCCTGGAGACCGACGGGTTCCCGGCCTCCGAGCGCAGGCAGCTGCACACGGTTCTCTTCCGCGCTCCAGTCTGGCCTTGAGCTTCAGGAAAACACAAAGCAGAGCCTTCACTTGAGTCACTGAGGCAGAGCCCGTGTTTCCTCTGTGCCCCAAAGTGTGAGTGGAGTAGGGAAACCCTGCTTGCTCTCCCCAGGGAACATGAGGCCGGGGCATCAGCAGAGATCATCTCCCTGCAGTTCCCAAGTCCCCTTCTCACCCTCTTCACTGTCCCTAGATTTAGGGTTTTCATTTGCTTTGAATAAGGAAACCTGGAAGAGGAAATATATAGGAACGTATATAGGAAATACATGAGGATGGGCGGCCTCGACTGTAGTACGACTGAAATAACTCAACTCTGCAGATTTACAGGGGCCTGCAAAGAAGCCTGAAAGAACCGGACTAGAAGAAAACAAGTATTTTCTGAGAACCAGCCTCGCAAAGGCCTGTATCTAATCTCACTGCTCTGGGAGGCTTAGACAAGAGGATTACAATTTAGCTAAGCCTAGTCTCCAAGAAAACAAAAAGAAAAAGAAAGAAAGAGAGAGAGAGAAAGAAAGAAAGAAAGAAAGAAAGAAAGAAAGAAAGGAAGGAAGGAAGGAAGGAAGGAAGGAAGGAAGGAAGGAAGGAAGGAAGGAAGGAAGGAAGGAAAGAAAGAAAGAAAGAAAGAAAGAAAGAAAGAAAGAAAGAAAGAAAGAAAGAAAGAAAGAAAGAAAATTATTGAAAATAAGGCCCATGGCTTTGAACGCTCATCTATGGCCTGCTGTGGCTGAGTTCGTGGGACCTAAAGACAGACTGGAAAGCACTGTATATACTCGCTGAGGCCAACTTTGGGGTCTCTCCGTGTGTTCCTTTCCATGCACCCAACTGAAAAACAGATTTTGTTGACTTTCATTTCTTTTCTTTTTTTCTTTTTTTTGTACTTTTATTTATTTTTAATGGTTTAACTCTTCTCTCATTGCTAGGATAGATCCTGACATCCAAAACGAAAGAAGGAAAGGTTTATTGAGCTCACAGTTAGTGGAGGTTTCAGTCCATACGTGGCTGGCCCCCGAGGCAGACTGGCATATGGCGGAGAACAACCTTTCATGGTGGCAGCAAAGAGCAGAGAGCAAAGGGAAGAGAAGGGGCAACAATGGTGACAGAGAGCAAGTCTGTCTCCTTTACACTGCATTCAGGGCTGTCTGGCCCAGGCTGGCTGTAGCACTCAGCCTCAAAATCCCAGCAGCCCTCATACCTACAATCCCAATGGGTCATGAATGAACCCCAAAGTCTAGAAGTCTGCCCTCTGACTGCATGAGGCTTTGGAGGGACAACTTGACACAGACCTTAACACTGACCGAGGGTCTCAGCTTGCCAAATCATGGCACTGTTGGCTGTGTGCCTGTGAACGACTCCCATCCTTTCATGCTGGTCTCCTCCCATATGTCTGAGCTCAGACCTTACTGGGTGCAAGGCTTGGTGCTGAACGGCCAACACCCTTGACCAGGCAGGGGCACCAGGAGAAAAGGCCAATTAATTGGGCATTCATGGCTGAGGTAGGAGTGCCTCTGATCTTGATCACTAGCCCTTTCGGAAGTGATGTCGTCCCTGATAGAGACAAGCAGGTGTGTTATGGTTTATGTCCAGTTGTCCCCCCAAAGCCTCATGCAATCACGGGGTGGGGACTTCTAGAGTTTGAGATTTGCTTCATGATCCCTGGGATTATGTGTTTTAGTACTGATGGGATTATGGGTCTGAGTACTTCTGGGATTATGGGTGTAGCCTAAGGCGGATAGGCTGAGGCAGAGAGCCTGAATGTGATATAGAGAGAGACAGAGAGACAGACTTTCATTGTCACTCTCTGCTCCCCTGGTTGTTCCGTTGCCTCTGTCACCATTGTTGCTGTTCTGCCGCCATGAACTGCTGCTTCTGCCATGTGCCCCTCAGCCTTGGATCCAGGCGAGTATGAACTGAAACCTCCAGTACCTATGAGCTAAATAAACCTTTCCTTCCTTCATTTTGAGTGTCGGGTATTTGTCCTAGCAATGAGTAAAAAGTAACTAAGACAAGGTCAAAGCCTAGGGTGGCCTTAAAACTGCAATGTGGAGCCAAGGAGTCTCAGGGCTGGCCCACAGCCTGGAGAAGCCTGTTGCTGCCCACACCCTGCAGCCCTACATGAAGCCCCACAAGCCCAGCAGCTGTGTCCACTGATGCACGTCTCCCAGATGAGGGCTCTGTCCTTCACCCAGGTCATCCTTCCTGGGCTAGGCAGCTGGTTCTATTTCTGTGTCTTGAGTGTCACGGTCTTGTCGACCAAGAATGACACTCCTCGCTGGGCACCAACTCCACCTGCAGCTGCATGCAGCGCAGCTGCCTGGGAGACACACAGCCTAGCATCTGGACTCTGGCCTGGAGGGCAGAGGGTGGTGTGGATGGAGGGCAGGACCCGGAGACTAAAGGCTGGGGCCGAATGGACAGGGGAGAACAATTCGGATGCACACTAGAAAGAAAGATAAGAATACTGTCCCCGGGGTGCCCTGCATGAGGGGGCTGGGCTCTTTCCAGGGCCAGTGGTAGCAAGCTTGCAACATTAAATTGATTTCTCACAGCCTTAGGGATAGACCCAGACTGCCCGCTGGGAACCCCAATAAGGTGGCCTCGGCCTATTCTTTTGGCTTTGACAGAGGAAATGTGGTTCAAGCTGTGAGAACTGTATTCAAACCCTAAGCCGCTCCCATGCTGAAGGGCTTCAGGGTTTTCTGTTTGCCAAAACTGCCCTAGAATGTCTTCTTTTTTGCTTCGAGAGGTCTTAATGCTCACAGCAACTCAGGGTTCGTTCTCTCCGGGAGGCCTGCATCACCGCACAATGGGCCTTGCTCGAGTTTTATGACATCCTGTGCTTTACACCCTTGGTGTTTGTCCCAGAGGGTAGAGAGGAAACAATAGCTCTATGACCCCAGCGCTATCAGTATTTGCCTTCCTGCTGCGTCATGGGTGACAGGCTGTGATGTACAGGTGACGAAGCTGTGGGTGTCACTACCTCGTTACCCCGCAGCTCAACCCCAGAAGGTACACAGCACTGCCTCTCCCGTGGCCAATCCCAGCGGAAGGCTTCCCCTTGGATCCGCTCCAGCCCCATCCTCCTGCACAAACCCACGTGTGCAAAGTTCCCTGTTCCGCTTTAAAAGTGATCAGTGATTGCCCACATGGGTACCTGGTTGGCCCCATTACCCACACCTCCAGGAACATGAGCCTGCAGTGCAGCTCACCAGTACAGCACTCCCCTAGCACATGAGTAGAGGCCCTGACTTCATTCCCCCTCTCATGTGAAATTAATTAATGAAAGAGTTAAAGATTTTAAGCCAGGAGTCATAGGATATACCTTTAATCCCAACATTTGTTAGGCTGAGGCAGGAGGATCACTGCAAGTTCAAGGCTGGCCTAGACTACACAGTGAGACCATGTCACAAAAAAATAAGAAAAGAGCCGGGCGTGGTGGCGCACGCCTGTAATCCCAGCACTCGGGAGGCTGAGGCAGGAGGAAATTACTAAGTTGGGGAAAAGAGTAAGACTCCAAGTCAACCTTGCCTGGCTGGAGCGAGGGACCAATCCTATGCGCATTACACATGGAAAATGTAAGGTCTGGCCCCTGGGCTCAAACACCCCAATGGCATAGCTGTACAACTGCAGAATTTGGAAGCAGGAGCTGGAGGGGCTACCACTGATGGGGCGGGGATTCCAGCATGTGGGGCAACTCTCCTCTGCTGCATTTAGGCTGCAGCCTTGGAAATGCAGAGTGCACAAGGAGGGCGTGGGGGAGGAGTGTTCCAAGCGCTGCTGGGGTTGTGCCCTGACCAACCAGCATGCATCCAAGGGATGGAAGAGGGAGACAGGAAGCAGGAACCTTATAGCAGCATTACCGGAGCCCAGACTGGCAGCCACGCCTGTAATCTCTGTGCTTGGGGTGCTGAGGCAGGAGGATCACTGTATACTGTAGGTCAGCCTGGGCTTCACTGCCTGATCCTGCCTCAAAAAACCAAAGCAAGAACCAAATGCAGACCACAAACATACCAAGATGGTTTAACACCAAAGAGAAGAAAAGATGTAAGGCAAACATGAGAGCTGTTTCTAAGTCCTGGAGGGGATGAAGCTCCCCCAGTCCAAATTCTGCATTCAGGAAAGGGGAGCTGAATTTCTGTCCAGCCTGAGAAGTTCTCACTCATAGGAGCATGAACCGTCCAGAGCTGGGGTGAGCTGCTAGGGTAGGTAATGAGCTTCGCATCACAGGTGACACGTAGGCAAATACTGGAGGGTTGCATACATACAGGAATGCTCCTGAGAGAATTATTCAATTGTGGAAAGATTAGGTAACCACTAAAGACCAGTAAGACCCTGAGACACTCCGATTCATGGGTCCTGGATTAAAATTGAATAGACTCTCTTACTAGAGACTAATTCTCTTCAGTAAAGCAATAAAGCTGGGCAATCTTTCCCATTGGGCTCTTTTCAGACTCAGCTTTAAATTTTTAGATAAAGAGCACACACCCTGGAGACAATAGCCCGGCACTGTTGTCCGTTGGCCCTGTGACCTTGGACAAATTCCTTAACCTCTCCGGTCATCGTTTTCCTCATCTACACCATAAGAATCACTCTGGCTCCTATCTCACAGAGATGCTACGAGGATTTAATAAATTAGTATTTGAGAAGCACAGTGAATGCTGGCGGCACATAATATGTGTTATGGATGTGCTTGTTGCAGAAAGTAGACCTGTAAAACAGCCAAAAACAAAGAAGAGCTGCAGGCTCAGTGGCTTAATAAATGGTTGGAAGAGGTCTCCCTTCTCCACCAACTCGTTACCAGTAGTTCTGGCTATAAAATGGCCAACAGCCTAGGGGCAGCAAAAATAATAAATAAATAACACGCAGTGATCATTGCAGCTCCCAAGTTCCTGAGAGGAGAGAAAACTTTCCCACTGTCAGCCGAGGGTCACCTCCAGAGCTGCCTGTTTAATGATACCCAGTTATCCCCACCTTCCCTGGCCCCTTTCTCCAGAGCTTCCAGGGGGGCTGGCTGCTCTGCAAGGTAATAACACAGTGTGGGGAGACTGGGGGCTAGAGCATGTTAAGCACACAGGGCCTGGCCCAGGGAGCTTCATAGCTTCTTCCCAGGATAACTGTCCCCTGCTTCCCGATACATACCAGCCATCATTAATAGAAGGACTAATAAAAGCATTTATGACGCCCAGGCAATGATCCCGCTTTCTCTAGCTGCAGGGCCTTGGCCAGGCTGGGCTGTGCTGCACACCAGACTGGAGAAGCTAAGTCACCCAATGTCCCCAGGAACCTGGTTGGCTGAGTCCCCTCTACTTGCTTGTCCTTCCCACAGGCCTCAGGCCACAAGGCCTCCCGTCCATGGGCCACAGTGAATAGTGACTGTGGGTATTGGAAGCTCAAAAGGAAATATTGTCTTAGCCTCTTTCAGGAAGTTTAATGCATCATCTTGCAGGATTGTTATCCTCATTTTGCCGAGGGGAAGTAAAAGCACAGGGGGCTTAGGGGCTCCCCAGCAGTGATGTCTGTCATGCTTGCAGTGCTGCCTGGACCCCCAGGCTCTCAGCTGCAGGGCACAGCACGGGTTGGTATAAAGGGAAAGGGCGAGGCTCTGCCTATCTGTCCAGCCCCTGGTGGAGGATCCCAGAGTGCTGGGACCATAGTCATTGCTGCTCTAAATTATTATTGTTGTTATTATAATAACTAATGGGTAGAGCTGAGTGGGTGGTGGATGCCAGATAATTACCAAGACCCCAAAATTAAAGTGCCAAGTCTTTACTTTTCCATGGCTTCTCAAAGATGAAAACGAAAGCTGGCCTCAGGGAGCCCTGGGAAGAGCCTCAAATCTTGAGATACTGGGAGGAAGGCCAGCCTGACAGGCTCAGGAAGCCGGGTGGAGACCCTGGGATCCTGGGCTCCAGTGGTTCCAGCTGCAAGGGGCACTGACGGGGCAGAGGAGAACCACCCCAGCTCCAGTCTGGCCTCTGCCACTGCTCAGCTGGGCAGTCTGCGAAAGTGGACTAAATTCTCTGAACTACAGCTGTCTCATCTGTAACACAAGGAAAATAGCCATGTCCGGAGCTATAGGAAATGGTAGAGGACAGGCTCTGAAGCAAGAAATATGGGTTATTCTCGCTCAGGGCCTACAAGATTGCCAGTGGGGAGGGCCGCTCCTGTGGGTCTGCAGGACTCCCCCCACGTCAAGGTGACATTAGGAGTAAAGTCCTTTTCTCAGAGCTATCCAGTTCCATGGAAAATAACTTTGGCCTCAGTTTCCCCCCTATTTAAGACAGGGCAACCAGATCTCCGACCGAGGCCCCTCCCTATCCCTGAGGGCTGTCAGATGGATGGAGCAGATACGGTCCTGGGAGGCCAGGTGGGTGTTAATAGCAGCACCAGGATCTCTGTTATTATTGTCATTATTCTGGCTCTGTCCAGTAAGCAGCAGCAGCGACCCAGTGATTCACTGTCTGCTCGCCACCGAGGCCCAAAGTCAGCCTGCCAGGACTTGCCTGCCCGCTGGGATTCCTTCACCTAAGAGGCCTCCACCTTCCTCAGTTCCCAGTGAGAGCTCAGGGTCCCTGCTGCAAGGGACAGCAAGGGGCTCAAGGGACAGTCTGGTGAGGTTTCAAACCAGAGTGCCCAGTTCTGAGAGGCCCAGGCCCCTGTGCCAGCAGTAGTTGATGGAGCCTTGGGCCTGGAGTGGAGGAAGTAGGGGGCTCTTGAGGGATGGAAGTTTCACTGCTACAGAGATGGCCAGATTTCTCCATAGAAGCCCCACACACTGACCAGGGAGAGAGAACAAGGGAGAAAGGGTCCGTACGCCCGTACGCAGGGCTCCTGGTGGGTGTGCACTTGGGGAGCAATGTGAGTGGCCTCTGGAAGCTGGGCAGCCCTGGGATGGTTCTTAAATGCTGGCCCACATACCTCAATCCTAAAATTTCAACCACTGCTGGGCATAGGAAAGGTGAACCAAGGAGCTCCTGACAGCCACTAAGGTCCCTCGCCAGGCAAGCACCCTACCTGTGTGTGATCTGGACAGTGGTGACTCAGCCTTACACACCCCTGGAGTTTCGTGGTGAAGACACAGCTAATCATAGCTGGTGTTTTGGGAGGAAGATGGATTTTGCCATAAGCTCCACGGCAGTCTGTCTGTCTGCTCGAGGATGGCAAAGCGGGTGTGACTGGCCAGGAGCTTGGCAGGGAGGAATTTCTGACTCCTCTTGCTCTGGCCCTGCCTGGGGGAAGAGCTCATTCTCAGGAGGGCCTTAGAGCCAGAGCTGGTTCCCAGGTCTCTGGTGAGGAGGTGCTGAGCTCAGTTAGCGAGGGTGTGGACTTTTTTTTTTTTTTTTTGTCTAAGCTCTTGCTACACAGTTTGGCCTTATAGTGATCCTCTTGTCTCAGACTCCCAGTGGGTCTTCCTGGTTCTGGGGCTGGTACAGCATGTGGTACCAGGTATTGAACTTGGGACCTTGCACTTGCCTGGCAGACATTGATGCTTGCCAAGTTACCTCCCCAGCCCTTAGATTTTTCTTTCTTTCTTTCTTTCTTTCTTTCTTTCGGGTACTGGGAATCAAACTGTGGGCCTCACGCTTACTAGGCAGGCACTGTACTGCTGAGCTATATCCCTGGCCCTTTTGATTTGGTTTTGATCAGAATGGGAAATGACTGATTTCAGCACATCGAGTCATAGCTGACACAGTCGCTGAGCACAGAGGCCTGCAGAGGGGTAGGCAGAGCTCATGCGTGGCTTCCGGGACTTCATTTATGTCCTTTCCGATTCCCTGGGAAATAACAACAATAATCAGCTACCATTTGTTGACTCTTAATAGTTGCTAGTGACCAGATCAGCTAATATTTACACCTTCCCTTGGGCTGGGAATTCAGCAGACGGGCACCAGTGTCAGAGAGGAGGCTTTCTCCCCAGTCTGGGCCTGATCTTTTGCTACTCCAAGGCTATTCTTCAGCCTGTGCTTGTTTCTATCTAATTCTTTCTGCATGCTGGAATCTCTATCAGGTCCTAGGGAGCCCAAGATAAAACAAGGCAGGATCCTTGACATGGGATCTGTGATCTGCTGAAGTGGACAAGGGTCACGGGTGCATGGAAAAATAGCCTGAGGAGACGGAGAACTTCCAGATACAGTGACATTTAAATGGGGCTTTAAAGGGTGAGTAGGAAGTTACCAGGGTGGGGCTGTGAGTAGGAGAAATGAAGTAAACACAAGGAAAGACGCACGTGGAAGAGCTGGTGAAGGCAACCAGTGCTCCCTGTGTGTTTGGGAAAAACAGAGACAGAGGGGAGGGAACGGGAGGTGAGTGGGACTGGCCTGAGGAAGGCTGTAAAGGCCGGTGGGGGAGGGCACCAGGTACCTGGCGGGAGGGTTCTGGGGCCACTTGTGAATGTGACTGTCTCCCTAGAATGTTAATCATGCCTGCTGGTGAGGCTGCCTCAACCGCCAGCCATGGTCGTAAAGTCTAGCTCTCTGCTCCTACAGAAACACCTTCTCTGTGCTCCTCTGGTACCTTCTCACTGCCTGAGTTTTGTGGATTCTGCAGGCCATGGCGCTCTGCTGGTGGCTCTGTCAGGTGGCCCATCCAGGGGGCCAGGATGCAGTCTTCTGGTCCCAGCTCTGCCTTCATCGGCACAGCGGTTCTTCTCCCAGCAGGGCATGCACCAGGACCAAGTGGCTTCTGCTGCTCCTCCGTGGCTTGCTGCTGGAGCCTGGGCTTCAGTGGTATTCCCCAAAGTTGAAAAAAGGAATGTTTCCTCCCTTGCATGTGCTTGTTTTTAATCCCAGCTAACCATCTAAAAAAGACTTCCTGACAGAGACAACAGAAGCTGCACTCAGGCGCCAACAGGCTTGGTCCTTGGCTCTGTGACCTTTGGCAAGTCCCTTCCCTGAGCCCTAGTTTCCTCATCTATAAAATGGGGACATCAGCTCTCTTGGCACAGGGATTAAAAGAGATCACACACAAGATGCCAGTCACGCCAGGGCTGAAGTCAGCTGAGACAGGAGGCAGGAAGGGACACATTCCTGCGCTTCCTCTCAGGACAGGCACCTTGGCACCCAGCTAGCACAGAACCAAAACAAAGCAGAGCACGTTTGAGGATGGCTTGCACTGTGCACGGCGAGTGACTCAGTGGTGAAAGGGGAGGTAGCCCAGCCCCCCAAACACTCCTAAGGTCTCTGCCTGTGGGAGGGAGAGCCGCATGGCCTTCCTGTTCCAGAGGGGAGCAAAAGGCTGCAGCAGCTCGGCAGCTCGGGCAGGGCAGGGCCGGTCTTCCAAAGGTGGCAGACAGGTGGCTCTGAGGTCGGCCATAGCCAGGCGGCGGCCCCACAGTTTCGTCGTTCCACCCGGGCAGGCAGGCAGCCGTGGAGCTGGTTGGTGGAGTTAGTTTAGGGAAGGATATTTTGTATGTGGCTTCTGGAATGACTAATGAATGAGCTGTCTCCACGGCAGGAAAATTATGCCACTTAAGCAAAACCCAGCCAGGCTGGTCGGCTCTGAGATAGCTAATAGGAAATGCCTGTCAGAGCACTGACGCTTCAAAGCCAAATATATTCTCACTGTGTTCTCTGTTTGCTAAGTTTACTTTATGCAAAATATAACTCAGCTGAAAATATGTAAATGGCAGAGCGCTCGCTCCTTCCCTGGATGAAGCGGGGAAGGTGAGAACAGCTCCCAGTGAGCCCCACAGGTCCTGCCAGTGGGGGCGCTGCTGGGCCCTCTTCCCAGCAAACAGCATGGCTCTTCTTCAGAGAGTGGGTGCAGGGGTAGGAAGAGGACTGGACGGGGAGCTGGGGTAGGTGGGCTCAGATGCTGCGGCAGCAGCCCTTTTCTCCCTCAGTGACTTGCAGGAAATGTTCCCATCTCTCGGCTTCTGGCCCTGCTTCACCACTGGGGAACAGCCAGGGTCAGCTCAGCTGTCCCAAGGATCACATTTTCCCGCCAGTCTGTCACAGGTGATGGTGCGAGGCAGGAGTGTTGGTTGTCCTGGGACTCCTCCGTTTCCTGACCCAGTCACTCTCATGGATTGCCATGAAGATAAGGTGGGAGCTCAGTGACATCTGGCCAGAGACCCTGGCAAGGTCTCGATCCATGGAGAGAAAAGATATGGAGGCCACAGCAGGGACATCAGTGGGGACTGATGCTCTGCCAAGCAGAAGCAGTGATGGAGACTCCTGGGTCTTTGACTGTAAATAGTGTATTCCCCCAGACGACAGCCACTAAGCAACTGGGCAGCTGCTCCTAGCTTGAGCACCTTGTTAACATGAAGAGCTTGGCCTTTCTGGGGGAAGGAGCCTCGGGGAACGTGGAGACACCCAGATGAGCCTGGTGGAGTGGGATGAAGACGGGAAGCAGGTCTCCAAGAGCCCACTGCATTGCTGCAAGATGGCCACGTGTGCGGACAGGAAGAATGGTGGGGGGCTCCCACAGTCCAGGCACTGTCCTGAAAGGTAAAGCCTGGGCATGCTACTGAATGTCTGACCTTTGGTGCCACCTGTAACACTGACACTGTTTTCTACCTCAGAAGACCAGAGACGTCCTATGTAGTAGTAGAATGACCAAATTACTGTCTGGCATATTTTAACCACTCAGTGAAAGGAAGCTGTTACCATGTTTGTTGCCAGGGCTTATAGGAGAGCAGTCCAACAGAATGGACTCCAGAAAAGCA
The DNA here is from genome assembly GCA_004027025.1 of Myocastor coypus. Lineage (NCBI taxonomy): Eukaryota > Metazoa > Chordata > Mammalia > Rodentia > Myocastoridae > Myocastor > Myocastor coypus. The sequence continues at coordinate 35,845 of PVJA010001469.1, read as the reverse complement.
GAGGTCTGAGTCAGGCCTGGGGCGTCTGGACCCTTTCTCTGGTCTTTCTCAGGCTCATCCACCTCAGCATGTTCCACCAACAGTGCCTTTTCTTATGTGTGTGAAGAATACAGGGAGGTCCTGACCTAAAAGTGTATGAGTCGCTTGTAAGGTGGAGGGTGGGGAGAGGGTTCACTGCAGTAGAGGAATCAAAGGAATGGCAAGAATCAACCCGAAGGCCGAGGGATGGTGGGACTGGGGTCTCAGCACCCTGCGAAGTGTCTTGCACAGGCAATGGGCTGAGGGGTTGATTCTGCATGGTGTCAAGCAAAACCCCATTGAAGAGTGGTTCAGGGAAAGGCAGGATGATGTCCCTTCAAGGGCATGAGCTCGGGCAAAGGTCCTAGGGTGTGCGGGAACACATGGAGCCCTGGGAGCACAGGCTGCTTGGTGGGCAGAGTGGGACAAGATGCAGGGTTGAAGGGAGACAGACTTCAGTGGCGTCTGGAAGCAGAACATGGTGGAACACAGCCCTGGGCACACTGCAAGGTGCCAGGGATGGCAGCAAGCACAGCTCCACTGCCAAGGCTAGGTCATGAATCAGGGGCTGGCTCAGGAGGGGACCCAGGACTCAGGACAGACACCACCATGCAGACAGAAGTGGAGCCCGTGAAGCCTAGGAGACCAGGAGAGGAGTTGAAGCCTTCACAGGCCACCTTGGGAAGCCCTTGGGGACCTTGCACAGGCATCAGCGCCTGTCTAGCTTGGGTAGGGGTGGCAGTAGGAACCACATGGGGACCTCTGCATAAGGCCAGCATGAGCAGTGGAGAGCATCAGGCCTGAGGAGCTCCCGTGGCGCTCCCACAGAGCAGCCAGAAGGCTCGTCATGCAGGTATGGTGGGGCAGCACAAGTCCAGGGGCGAGAAGCAGCCCGACTGTGAAAGACTGGGCCACAGAGAGAAGAGCAGAGCCCAGCCCTGTAGGGAGTCTGGCAGGAAGAGCCCTTGAACTCACCCAGAGGAGCCTCACTTCTGTGAGTCCCAGCTCTTTACCTGGTAGCCAGATGGCCTTGGGGACCACACTGAAGGTCTCTCAGCCTCCTCATCTCCACCATGGTGTACTCATGGAGGAAGAAGATAAAGCCATCTATGAGACTTCTGTCACATCTGTGCTCAGGCAGTTGTGCCTGTTCTCACTGTGATGCTTTGCTCCTGAGACTGCCAGGTCCCGGGCAGCACTGGAGCCTTCAGAGGTGTGATGGCTACAATGCCTGGGCTGTGCGGAGCAGGGAAAGCCTCAAAGGCTGCGCCAAGCAGAGCAGGTGAGCCGCTGTTCCACTCCCTCGCCCACCACCGCTTCTCTGTGAGCCCTCTGGCAAGTGATGTAATCTCCTCCAGCCTTGGTTTCCTACCCGGGCACCAGAGATGCTGATATTTGCTTTTTCTGTGGTTGTTGTGATGATGACATGAGATAGAATAGGTAAAGAGCTTGATCTAAGAGCTTGGTACAGCGCTACTCTACGGGCCAGGTTGAACTGTCCGGCTCACGGCTCACCTCCTGCAACCCCAAGCTTGGTCCACTGCAGCAGAAACGCTTCCTCCTTACAGAAGTAGGAGCAGCAGCCAGAGCTACGGGGACCACACGGGAACTCACTCGCTTACTCTCGATGGGGACCCTTCTGCCCGCAGGTTGACTTGGGTACCAGGAGAGCCATAGCTGGTAGGGGAGTGTGGTGTGACTCTACCTGCCAGTGGCCTGAAAGGAAGACTGAGGGAGAGAGAGAGCAAGGGGTTGGCGGAGGACAGAGATACTCTTCTTCATTAGGGGAGTTGCGGGACAGCCGCTCTCTATGGGTTAAGCGCTACAGGCGCTGCTGCTACGGTGAACAAGGCAGCTGTGGTCTTCACATCCCCCAAACTGAGCCTCTTGGTGGGGAGCTCTAGCGAAGCGAGGGTGGGAAGATCTTTGGTGGCCATGTGCTGGCTGGGATGGGGCCGGGAGGAAATGAGGGGCTGGAATGTTCGGGAAGAGTCTAAGCTGTGATCTGGTAAGAGAAGATAAAAGCAAGGGTGGTGGCCGCCAGGGCTGCAGGCTGTGTCCTGTGGCGGGAAGAGCGCCACGTGTGCGCGCCAGACAGACTCAGCTGCGGCCCTTATCAGCTGTTTGGTTCTGCACAAGTTAGCTTCTGGGGCCTTCAGTTCCTCCTCTGTAAGCTGAAACCGCCTCTGCTTCCCCGGGGTGTCGCTGACCAGTAAGTGAGATGATGCATAGGAATCTAGCCTCTCAGTACATATCCTGTCTACAAGGGGCCAGTCATTAATAAGAGCATCAGCCACAAGGTGAAGGCAGGAGATACTCGGAAGGGATAAACGGCAGGAGTTTGGAAATGCCCGAGTCGAGGCATAGGCAGTGTTCACGTGGTTGGATGCCTGCCGTGGATGCAGCCCAGGACAGAGTGCTGAGCCAGTGCCAGCCGAAGGATTCCCAAGTCACACAGGGCAAGGTCATACAGGTCAGTGCGGCATGAAAAAAAAAACCAACACTTGAGATCCGTGTCAAGGTGAAACATTTTTACCTTGTTTTCTTGAAGATTTTCTGCAGAGAGCAGGCTTTAGGGTCAAGACAAACTCTGAGAGGAAGACCAGGGAGCACAGAACGAAGTAGCTGCTCCGTGACCACTTGTCCTCCTCAGAACAGAACGAAAGTTATCCACTCATTCCCTGTTCTCCCCACTTCTTCTAAGTGGCAGTCCCACTGCAAGCAAGGGCTGACAGGAGGGAACAAAGAAAACACCCCCACCACTCCTTTGCAGAAAAGAGCTGAAACCCTCTGGAGAAGTCCTTGAGCCAGAATTCTCAGGGAGAAGTCCCCGAGGACTGCCCATCAGGTGAAAAATGGCAGGCAAAACAGAACCGCGAGAGGATGACCCAGAGAATCTTCCAGCAAGCCTGCACCCACCTATGTCTTAATGAGGCAAACTCCAAAGCAGCTTTTCCCTTTAATCTGGGAGTTGAAACGAAAATGCTGCTCAGAAGCCCCCTCCTCAGTCACCCCACCCTGAGTGTTGCCATGGCTACCCAAGTTCTTAGCCCAGGAAAGCACTACCTCAGCATTTCCCTGAAAAACAAAAGAAAATTACCCCAGGTTTCTGGGCACAGATGGAACTCCAGGAATGGGACCTGTTTCCAGAGCAGGCTCTTCAGAGCTGCTGCTGAAACCTGAGCCAGATACGGGCCCCAAAGCCAGGGGAAAGAAAGTGGGGGTGACAAGTCCCCCGCTCCCCCCTGCCGCCCGCAGAGCCCACGCCACCACCACTACCACCACCGCTGGCTCCCTTCCCTCACCTGGACCTCATTTGCCCCTGCAATGAGGCGCATGAAAAGAAAACCCATCCCAGTTCACATGGAAGGGACAAGGACAGCCCAGGCTGTCAGCAAAAGGTGGCCTCTCCTGCTCCTTTGTCCACTCTAGGGACAGCTGGGACGGAGCCAAGCTGTGGGGTGACAAGGAGCCCCAAGAGCCCAACCTTAAAGGTCCTGCTAAGGAGGACTGAGCCAAGCCTTCCCAATCCAGGGAACAAAGCCAGCAGGCCACAGCCTGGCAGCCAAGCTGCTCCTCCCCTGCCTGAGCCTCAAGTCAGCAATGGGGGCGCTGCCCTTGACGCTTCCTTCCCCTCCCCCACATCCCCTCCCCCATCACATTTTGGGCCCACTTCCTAGGTATTTCTCAAACTGGCTACTCTTCTTTTTTTTCTCTGTCTGCACAGTCTCCGTCAGGCCTTGCATCTGTCCTCTGAACTGTTGCTTCTAAGCCATCTCCACACCAGAGATAAGAGTGTGGTCATTTTATGTGTTTATTTTTTGTTCAGCTTTGTAGTGTTGGGGATGAAACCCAGAGCCTCATGCGTGCTTGGCAAGCACTCTAACTGTGAGGTACTTCCTTGGTCCTTTTAAGTTGTCTAAGCTAGCTTGGAATTCACGAGCCTCCTGCCTCAGCCTCTGGAGTAGCTGAGAGTACAGATGCACAGTGCTCATTTAAAAACACAAACAGGGGCCCGGCAGGATGGCTCAGTGGTCTAAAGCGCCTGCAGGTGGCTGCAGGGACCGCGGTTCAATCCCGGGCACCACATGCTGTGCCAGCGCTGCCCTCAGGGCAGGCTGAGCCGGCCATAAAAATAAATAAACAAAAACAAAACAAACAAACAAAAAAAGAATATTAAAAATAAATAAATAAATAAATAAATAAATAAAAATAAAAACACAAACAGAAAAACAAAAAACCACAAACTGCTTAGAAGTCTTCAGTGGCTCCAGATGTCTTTGGGATACATTTTCAAATTCCTTAGGAAGGTCCCTCTGTTCCTGCTGAGCTTTACCCTGCTCGTTGGACTCCACCCATGAGCAAAGCACTTCCCCACCGGTGTGCTGCTATTCAATTATCAGGGTGATCCTGGGGTTTGATCCCAGCACCTTGGCCCTGGCCTACATGTCCAGCCCTTTTTAATTTTTCATTTCAGTCTTCTTGCCTCAGCCTCCTAGAGCACTGGGATGACAGCTGCAAAGCCCCAAGGCCAACTCGTCTTGCACACCTCCAGCCCTCTTCTGGCTCTCCCTTTCCCAGGAGTGCCTTCCTCAGCTCTGTGTAGGGGTACCTGCTATGTGCCCCACCAGGTCCACTTCCGGCCTGCTCTGCACCAGAGCCTGCCCTGCCTGCAACGTAGCAAAGAGCTTCAGTGCTCTCTGCTTCTGGCTAGGTTTGGTGGGGGAGGGAGAGACATCAGCTAGACTGGCAAATAGCAGAGAAGGAGATCAGCACATGTGTCCCCCTCTGAGGTCCTATCGGGCTGACTGATCCCTAAAGGGAAGGTCACCCCTGCTATCTAAGTGACTACCTAATCATCTCTCTTTCCAGGACAGAGCACTGCCACCCTTTCTTCTGGGCCAGGAATGGTAACTGTAGTGCAGCAGCTCAAACCAAGTGCCTAGTCCGTCTTGGACTGCTCTGCACACACTGCCCAAACCTTTGCAATATCCCTTTGTTTTCTTTTATGTTTTATTTTACTTTTATATTTTAGTTAAGGGTCTACAGGGTCTGTAGGATCAGACTTGTAGTGATCCACGTGCCTTCAGCCTCCCAATGCCACCAAACCCAATCTCCATTGTCATCTCGGCGCACCCTGAGAGCGGAACCGCCACGGCACACCAGGGATCAAACCCTGGGCACTGTGTCTGCCTCAGTGCAATATCCCCCCTTTTATATAAGCCCTCCTAAAATCCTAACGTAAGCAGCTCCCTTGTGGAACCCTGCCTAATACAATCTTAGTGGAGTTTGTGCCCAATCACAGCCATTCTTTGCGACTAAGCTCACCTCCTCCAGGAAGCCTTCTCCATTCTCCCAAGCTTCTGTGCGGGCCTCTCAGGGCCTTTGGATCTGGCCCCGTCACAGCATTTCCCACACTATTGCAAGAGCCAGCTGTGTGGCCTAACTCTGGAGTCTCTGCTGCTAAAGGACCAAGGGTGGTTGTTGATTTCTGTACCCCAGTGTCTGGCACAAAGCAAGACCTCAGACAACATTTGCTGAGTGAAGGGAAGGAGGGCTGGAGCTCGGGATGAGACCCTGCTGAGCCCCATCAGGCACTGCGGCAGCCCTCATTGGCCGTCTATTACAGCAGCTGCTGTCCCCAGAGCAGGGCACAGGGAGCCACTTAGATGGCAATACTAAGGGTTGGAGAAATGGTGTTATTTAAAAAACACTTCCACCTCCAGGGCACGGGGCCCTGTGAGTGTGCATGGGGGCACAGTGGGGGAGAGGCAATACTGCTTTGTAGTAGCTTGCTTCCTGGGCAGAAGGAAAAGCCACCTTACCTTCCTTCAGGCCAAAGAAAGGCAATGGAAATGTCCCTCCTTGAGCTAAGAGACCTGTGAACCTGGGCATCAACACCCAGGATGTATTTTCTGAAATAAATTACTACAAGTTCATGGGCTGTTCTGAAGTATCCAGCTCTACGAAACCATTCACTCAGCCAAGTTTATTGGAAGTCTACTTTCCACAAAGAGATAGTGGCAGTTGTGAAAAATTCAATGTATGTTAACATTGTAGGCCTCTGGCTTACACTACTGAAATTCTACCCAAAAGAGAAAGGTCTTTTCCCCTCTTCTAAACTGAGCCCCCGATGGGCCTTGTAAAAAGCTGAGAGAGACAGAGAGTGGGCTTCTAGAGAGACAGGCCCTGGGTACCCAGACAAATCAGGAAGATGACATATGTGATACTGGAAGACAGAATGGTGATAGCAAGAGAGCTTTAGAACTCAGATGTGTCACCTTGGGCAGGTCGCTTCAGATCTCTGAGGCTCACATTCTCCCTGTGTGACCCAGTGGCCCTAATAAGATCTGGCTCACAGACTGCTATGTGTATTCGATGGGACAAAATACTCTCCAGGAGGTGGCCTAGGATAGTGGCTCTCAACTCTACCAGATGTGCCTTGTTATGTCAGATATTTTGTAAGACCACCTGAATTGTGAGAGGCACTGCCTACAGTGAGGTGCATAGATAATAGAAACACATATTTTGTTAAAAAATTCAATATGCTGCCCCAACTACAAGAGGAAGAACTAAAAGAAAAATAACTTAGAATATAATGGTATGCATTGTACTCTGTAAGTGCTTGAGTATAGCCATGCTAGAAGAGGTAATGAAGTAGTCAGATGATTGTACCTGCTTATGGTAGGTAAATTTGAATTTAAAGAAGTAAAGCAGTATTTATCGCAACATTATAGGTACTTCTTTATATTTGATGTTCTAAAACAAGACTAAATAGGTGCTATCTATTCAAACATATAGGTGAAATCATTCTTCATCCGTGAATGTAGAGGGAACAGAGAGGCGTGTTGTTTGGGCGACTGAAATACCATGAGCAGTTTGCTGTTGACATTGTGATTTTTCTGAAACAACTCCTGGCAAGTTTAAAATACGGTACTCTCTTGACTTATATGGTAGTGGCAGTCGTGAAAAATTCTATGTATGCTAACACTGCGCAAAAAGTATTTTGTATTTATATACAAAATAGAATTTGATTCATGTTGGCTGAGACCAACATAAAGAGATTTTCTACCTGCATGTACATCTGGGGCAAATCTTCATTATGCAAGACTTCTACGCCCACAGGAAGGAGGAAGCTAGCCTCCCTTCTGCCTTGAATCAAGCAGTGTCCCCAACCAGTATTAATATAAATACGTCGCATGCTCCTAAACTGCCTCTAGGGGGCAGCACTATCTTCGCTGACGATAGGTGGGCCAGAGTTCATGGGGTTATAAGGCAGGTAGCGCACCAAGGGAGGTAGGATGCGGGCTATGCAACCTCCAGGAACGCACAACAGACAGTCAGCTTAGGCCCCACTCCGTTGTACTGTGCTACATTCATATTTGGTTGGGGCCATAGACCAAAGTCACGCCTTCACGGACAGAGGATAAGACTCTCTTGAAACTAAAAAAGAGATCGGCACCAAAACAGAACTCTGTTGCATAGATCTCGAAGTTTAAAAACATGCCAGCAAACTGATAGACCCTTGTATTTCAGCTCCCCTGGGTAGTTACTGGGATTATTTTATGAAAAGAATTATCGTTAGTACTTTAGTACTTTCTGCAAATAATCTTTGGTTTGCTCACTTATGGCTCTGTTATAAATCAACACCTCAGAGTATTGCACAATGTTAGCACATTTGGCCTCTCCATGGGCTGCATGCAAAGAAAAACCATTGTCTTTTGTAGCTCTAAACCACACTTCCGGCAAGACCAGTCCAGGCATCGGGGTGAGGTAGCCAGCGAATGTGTGCCCAGCCTGTTCTTTCCCATACAGCCTTAATGATCAACTACACCTTACTTGAAGGGGCAGTTTCCCACAAAAGGGAGCAGCAAACCCTCAGACAGGAAATGAATTCAGATGGCAGCACCCCGTGGAAGGGAACTCCAGCCACCTCGGCCTCCTTCACTTTTTCAAGTAGATCCACCTGACCTTTCAAGAGGGCAGCCATCCCAGCCTCTCCTGGGAGGCTGGGCGGCCCCAGGGCACTGACCACATGGAGGCAGCCCCCACCCAGCACAGGGCGGGACCCTGGGCCCTCCTGTTCAAGTCAGAGCTTGTACGTGAGGTTTTATGGGGTCATGTTACTTTGTTGATTTCTCTTTTGTTCTCCCCAACCTTGGTTCAGGCTGGCCTGAAGGACCCAACCTGGTCTCAGCTGCCAGGTGTGTGTGTGTGTGTGTGTGTGTGTGTGTGTGTGTGTGTGTGTTCGTGCGCGTGTGCGCGCACACGCACGTGCACGCATGCTCATGCATTGAGGGTGCGGACAATGAATGAGAAATCCCAAAGGGAAATCAGAGTCACCTTTCTCCACACAGATTCTCCCTTCACTGCTAAGCTTGGAGGAGTTGGCAACTATTCTTTAATTCATTAGGAAACTGGCATACGGGCTAGTGAGACCAAGCAGCTACCTGGAAGGGGTCTTAAACCCATGGACTGAGCCCACAGTGAGATCATCCAGCGTTGCAAATAAGATGAAGGCTGATCTTGAGGCAAGGAAGCCTGATACTATACCCCTCCCGTGGGCTGTGCAGACCATGCAGCCTATCTATTTTGCCAGGAGACACATTAGCCTGCCAATAACAGGTGCGAGTGGGCCTGCCTCTGTTAAAACAGTGGCTCCATCCATGCAGAGAAAGGATCCAGTGAAACTGGGAAGCAAGCAGGTTTCTGCGTGTCACTCATATGTGTTCTGGGGGACAAGAAGAGGCCAAGAGGACAAACATATAACAACTGACAGTGTTTTCTTAAGATTTGTTTCTCATCATCCCCTATTCTGCTTAGGAGTCAAAGTCGTAGTGGTCCCAGGAAGCCCCAGGGGCAGAAGGAACTGCACCAGGGAGGAGACTGAGGCACTCCTGACTTCTGAAGAGAAGCTGACATCACCCCGCATGCCCAGAGGAATGTGTCTGCTCAGTGGGGGCTGTTTTCTCTAGCAAGCCCAGGAGGATGTTAGCAGCCTCAACATCCGGGGACATCTCCACCATCTGGCCTTCTGCTCCACAGAGCAACTTCCCTTACTTGGGGCATACGCAGAGGGCCAGACCTTTTATGGGGAAATTCAGAGCTCATGGACCCAAACCTCCCTCCTAAACCCCTGGTTATCAGCCCTGCATATACAAGAGAACCTCCCTGGGAGTTTCTAAACACACATGTGACTGGCCCCTCACACCGGAGGCTCTAGGGTACTTAATTCACTTGGGGTGGGACCCAGGCAATGATGGGCTTTTTTTTTTTGTCTTTTTGAGACAGGGTCTCGTTATGCAGTTCAGGCTGACCTTGAGCTCACTTTTGTAGCCCAGGTTGGTCTCGAACTTGCACCGATCCACCTGCCTCAGCCTCCCAAGTGCTGGGATTACAGGCGTGCGCCACCACACCCGGCTCATGGATGGGCTTTAAAAGCTCCCCAGGTGCTTCTAATGTTTGGCCTGAGCTGAGAATCAAATCGCCCTGTTATACCAGGGCAGAGGCCTCTGGGCTCTCACTCAGATCTTCGTTAGTCTTAGCTTATATATACTTCTAACAATCCAGTTGTCTGGTTTTCTAGCTGGCGTAAGATTAAAAACAGTGCATTTAGAAAGAGAGGGAAAAGCTGCTAATGAAAAGACACTAAAAGCAGCAAGACATAACACATGAGAGTCTGGGCACAAGGGTAAAGATAGAAGAGCTATAAAAAGCAAGTGCAGCCCTCACCCTCTCCGTGCTTGCTCCTGCGCTCCTGCATATCCTATTTACAATAAGGCCTAAGGGGACCACTCAGTGGGGAGGAAGAAGGGTGAGGGTTACGGGGGCAAAGGCAAGTGACCGTCCATGAAGTATAAAACGTGTGTCAACTGCTGCTGTAAAACCGCTGCCTCACTGAAGTCTCATCACAGCCCTATCAGGGAAGCGTTATGAGCCCATTTCACAGAGAAAGCAACAAAGGCTCAGGAAGGACCACAGCTTGCTCACAGTTGCCCCAGCAGGGAGCTGAGAAGCTGGCATTTGAATGCCAAGCACAGACCCCTTTGATTCACAACCCTTTTTGTTTGACTTAGAAGCTCACATATGTTCAAAAGTGCCATATCTGCCTGCTTTGCAGAATAACTGGCATTTCTAATGATGACCCTATGTACACAGCTGGATTACCCTCAGTACCCAGCTGTTTAAGATGATTGCTTACATGCGCACGTGAGCGCACATGCACACACAGATATGTGTTTTTTAACAGTGATGAAAGAACTGGGGATCCATTCGGGAAGTAAATAAATAAATAATACGAGTTATTTCCCAGCTCACACCACTCATCAAAATGAATGCCAGATGGCTAAAGAAGGAAATGAAACCATAAAGGTACTAGAAGAAAATATAAGTGAATATTTTATAATCTTGGGATAGGGAAGGACTCTCTAAACATGTCAACAAAAGCAGAAACCATAGAGGGAAAGATTGATAGATTTGACTACATAAAAAATTAAAAACTTCTGTACATCAAAAACCAGCATAAATTGAAAAAATATTCAACCTCACTAGCATTCAAAGAAAGGCAAATTAAAACAGCAATGACAGACCTTTTTTTTTTTCCTGATCAGATTGGCAATGATTAAAAAGAATGATAATGCTGAGAACTGGCCTGGGTGAGGGAAATCTGCACTTGTGCACTGTTGGGGGTGTAAACTGGTACAATCTTCCAGAAGGCATAAAAAAAAAAAAAAAAAAAAAGCTAGGGAAAACACACCCCTGTGACCTAATCATTCCATGTATAAAAATGTATGCAAAGGCAGAACTGGTCACCACGCACACATGCGTATCGGAAACGTGTGCGCCAAACTCTTATTTAATGAAGCATTCTTTGGGATGCTGAAAATTATTAGGGGAGTAACCTAAAAGTTTGATAAAAATGAATGGGTTAAATAAAGTACATGATATCCGTAGGTACTAAGACTATGGACCTATCAAAAATGATGTCACCCTCTGAGTAACTAATTTAAAGATGACAATACACAGTGTGTTGATCATTGTTACCTTCTAGAATACTGCTTTGGAATTTTTACTTTTTGTCTCTTTTTCTTTAAAATAAAGTTTTAAAAAATGATGTCGGGGCCAGGCGGGATGGCTCAGTGGTCTAAAGCGCCTGCTTGGGAAAGCTTGGGCGGCTTCAGGGACCGCGGTTCGATCCCCGGCACCGCATGCTGTGCCAGCCCTGCCATCGGGGTGGGCTGAGCCGGCCATAAGAATGAGTGAATAAACAAACAAAGGTTCTGAAACAAGAAAAATAAATAAATGAATAAATAAATCTTAAAAAAAAATGATGTCATGTAGACAGACCAACAGAACAGAACTAAAAGTCTGAAATAGTTCTAATATATATATGGATGGATAGATAGATAGATAGATAGATAATTTTCAGTATCCCAAAGAATGCTTCATTACATAAGAGTTTGGTGTACACATTTCAGATGTGTGTGTGTGCATGGTGACCAGTTCTGTCCTGTGTGTGTGTGTGTGTGTGTGTGTGTGTGTGTGTGTATATATATACATATATATATATATATATATATATGTATATATATATGAACTGGATGTGATAAATATCAAATCAATGATGCCAAGGCAGAGTTTAAATTATATGGCAATCGGCTAACCAGAATAAGTGACACTGGGCTGATGTTTTACACAGTACACCAGGATAAGCTTCACCTCGGTTCACCTGGGTGAGACGTACAAGCAAAATGTAAAACCATAAAGTTATCAGAAGAATAACTGAACTCCTTTATAATACTGGAGTAGCGAAAACCTAAGTGAATCCAATTCACAAGTCATGAAGTAAAAGTTGACTAACAAATACATGTACATAAAAATCTTCAAACTCCTGCACAGCAAAGACATATGAGCAAGGTAGGGACAAAATGACTAAGTGGAAAACACTCCAGCTCATTTCACACAGGGTCAATCACCCCACCGCATAATTTGTTCTTACAAGTCAAGGAGAAGAGCCCAACAGAAAAGCAGCCATTTTAAGGAAACAAACAAAGGATTTGTAAGCACCAGGCGAGATCTACTTGATTCATAATAAAAGACAGAACACATCCTAAGTTGCAAGGGTATACCCATTTTCCCACCCATCAGATTTGCAAATATCCAAAATATATTTGACTGGTCTGGGCAGATAGTTTGGCAGCCTAAGCGCTTGCCTGGCAGTGCAAGGACCTGGGTTTGATCCCCAGTACTGCATGCTGTGTGGCTCTGGAACCCCAGGGACACCCTGCCGGCCACCACAACAGGCATGGTGAAGTACATCTGTAATCCCAGCGCTGGAGACTCTGAGACAGTTGGATCACTATGAGTCTGAACTGCCTAGTAATATATATATATATATATATATATATATATATATATATATATATATATATTTGACTGCAGAAGTGGTAAGGAAAACAGCACTGTCATTTACTGCTGGTACAAGTATCTTCTTTGGCACCAAACTGGAAGGCAATTTGGTGCTTACTGCTAATTTTACTAATAGATTTACACCTTAACTCATGAGTTCCACTCTCAGAATTTGTCCTACAAATATATTTGTACACACATGAAAATGATGTGTATACATTATAGTATTCTTTGTAATAGCAAAGGAATGGAAATAATCTAAATGTCCAATTATATGGAATTGGTTAGATAGTGTGGTCTATCAGTACCATGAAGCTCTCAACGTACTGATGGAGAAATCGCCACTGTACTACTAAATGTTTTGTGGGGGACTTTGTGTTTGTTTGTCTTGTTTTGTTTTTTAAACAAGGGCTAGAGAGAAGAGAGAGAGATAAATACAAGGAGCACTGCTAATTTTTAGGGCAGTAATACGACACCATAACAGCAGGTACATATCAGTGTATACTGTCCAAGCCTAGAGGGCAAGTAAAGCCAAAAGTGCACCTGGTTATAAAGTATGCACATTGGGTGATAATAACACGCATGTATTCAATCCCCAGCACCACATGCCGTGCTGGCCCCACCCCTAGACATGCTGAACGGGCCACTGAGACTGGGAGTGGTGGGGAGGGTAATCTCAGTGCTAAGGAGGCTGAAGATCCTATGAGTCAAAGCTGCTTAGCCAGACCCTATGCAAAATATAATAATAATAATAATAATAATAATAATAATAATGTCAGTGTAGACTCCTCACTTCTATCAAATACAGTGGCGCCTTGTACCTCAGTTCACAAACTTCATTTTTTCCATGATTCTGCTTTGGAATTCTGTGACTGGATCATGGAAAGAATGAAGTTTGTGAACCAAGGCATCACTGTACAATTGCTGGGGGCTGCTGAGAGGGGGAAGGGCCGTGCCCATGTGTGGGGGCCGGAGTGTGTGGAAAATCTCTGCATTTTCCCAATTTTGTTGTGAGCCTGAAAATGTTGGGAGGCAGTCATAGCCAAGAGTGGCGGTGCACACCTGTAATCCCAGAATGCTGGGAGGCTGCAGACTTAACTCCTCCTAATGCAGGAGGCCTACAAATTCAAGCCAAGCCTGAGTGGCAATTTAGTGGCTTACAGAGGCCCTGTCTTAAAAAGGAAGGAAAAAGGGGCCAAGGATGTAGTTCAGAGTGAACCCCAACCCGGGTTTGGCCCCGATTACCACACACACAGAGGGTGTTAAAAGTCTTCCAAAAACTGAAAAAGCAAAGTGCTACCTTTGGGGTAAGAGAGCATGGGGAGTCTATATTATTTATAGTTTCATAGACCTCTATTTTCCAAAAGGAATACTGTAATTATGAAAGGTAGTGACTGGTGGAGAGGGGAAAGCAGAGAACCAGGTGAATGATTGAGCAGGAATTCTCTGTATGTTCTTCATATTGTTTTGATTTTTGAGCTGGGTAAAAGTATCATCTATTTTTAATTAATTTTTTTCTTGTTTCAGAACTTTCGTTTGTTTGTTTACTTATTTTTATGGCCGGCTCAGCCTGCCCTGCGGGCAGGGCTGGTACAGCATGTGGTGCTGGGGATCGAACCGAGGTCCCTGCAGCCACCTAAGCTTTCCTAAGCAAGCGCTTTAGACCACTGAGCCATCCTGCCGGGCCCTATCATCTATTTTTAAAACAAAATTAATACATAGTAATGCAGACTCATTTAGGTTGGCATGGACTGATTTTCAAAGTACATTCAGTGAGTAAAGTAGGTCACAGAAATATATATAGAATAATCTCAATTTTGTTTAAAATATCTTACTATATAGCCCTACTCATATAAATCAGAAAATAGAAAATTTTAGAAAGATATACTTAAAAATATGAATAGTGCTTATCTCTAGTTGCTAGGATTTAGTGGTTTTTTATTAGAATTGTTTATCTGCATTTTCTAATTTTTGTAAAATGATTGGGTTTATTTCTATAATTACAAAAGAAAGAAAAATTTACCTCAGACAAGCCTCAAGAAAAAATATTAATCCAGGAAAGATACTTGCAACACAGCAAAAATTTAATATCCTTACTATTTAAAGAACTCTTACAAGAAATAATAAGGAAAAAAAAAAAAAAAAAGAGTGCTCCAGCTAAAATCCAAATAGAGAACAGGGGAAATAAGTGCTTGTATATTTACATAGTGTGCTGTTAAACAGCAATAAAATAATAACATTGAAACTGTTTAATCACAAAGATAGTCACTGTATAGGAAAAGCAGGTTAGCAGTAAACGTTTTAACAAAAATATATACCAGACTCACAGACCTCATTTTATGTATGCATTTACATATAGATTATAAATAGATGCACAAAATAAAATCTGTGAGGATAGGCACTGAATGGCATGTAATTTCTGGATGGTAAGATCATATTCACTTAATTGTTTCTTGTCTTAGCTTGTATCTTTCTGAAATGAAAAAGTTACCTGCATAAAAGGAATTATTTATAACATTGTCTTGTGACAAATTTAGCCACCAGTAAGTGCCCCCATTGTATTAAATAATGAAAAACTAAAAACAAAGTGTGGCAGAGACATTAAAGGTGACATGAAGTCTATGGAATAATTCCAGTCACAACTACCTTAGTGTGCAAGCTTTGCAGAATGTGAAAAAATACAAGCACACACTATGTATATATAAAGCAACCTATCCAAGTTAACTCTATTTTTAAAAATTAAAAATGCAGGGCTGAGGAGATAGCTTGGTGGTCTAAGTGCCTACCTAGGAAGCACAAGGACCCGGGTTCAATCCCTGGTACTGCATGTCTCACTGGCCCCAAACCTAGGATCACCTGGCCAACCACCAAAGCAGGTGTGATGCAAAGCTGTAACCCCAGCACTGGGGAGGCTAAGGCAGGAAGATCACCATGAGCTGTGTGGTACAAGACCCTGTAATAAATAAGTAAATAAATAAATAAATACATTTAAAAAATTTAAAATGTATATGCTGGGGACGGGGAGATAGCTCCATGGCACAAGTGCCTACCTGGCAAGTGCAACGTCCTGCAAATAAATAAATAAAAAAAAATTTTTAAAAATGAAAAGTAAAGATGCATATGCTTAGCAAAAGTATGTATTCATAACAGTTACTCTTGGGTGGTAAAAGTGCAGGGTTTTGTGTTTGTTTAATTTTTTTTTTTTTTTTTGCAGGACTGGGGTTTGAACTCAGGGACCATGCACTTACTAGGTTGGCACTTATGCCACTGAGCTGTCTCCCCTGCCCCATGTTTGTTCATTTGTTTGTTTTTGATGGTTAGGATTTTTTCAAATCTCAGCAGCACACAATCCTTCCTAAAATGGGGGCGGGGAGTACTGTTGTTTTTGTTTGTTTGTTTGCTTTGGTGCTTTAAAAAAAAAAAAAAAAGGTAAAAAGGTGCTTCAAGAACCAACATAAACTTTCTAATAGTTTACCCATCCCAAAGGAGCATAGGAATTGGATCCTGGGTAACTGGCATGGGGTATCTGTATCTTCTGATAAGGAGGGGTAAGAACTGTGTTGGTCTCCAGTGAGACCCTCACCATCCTTTGTTTCCTTAAGTGTGTGTGGGCCCCTGTGCTGGCTACAACAAAGCTGCCCACCAGTATATGAAGGGTGTGTGCGGCAGCAGGGCACCCCAAGGTCCCTGGCCCAGCCACCTACCCTGCAGCGAGGCTGGTAAAGCTGTTGGGCCAGAAGGTGGCTGGAGGGCAGCATGGATAGTGAGTGGCCAGGGCACAGAGGGCCTCTGTGGGGACCCCGTGCTGGTACTGGCCCACCCGTGGTTGTTTCAGATACATCTTGCTCTGCCATCCTAGTTTTGTCACTTCCTCTGCTTCATTGAAGGGACAGCTGCAGGGTGGGCTTCTCAGGCAGCTCCTCCCTGAGCAGGTGGGTCCTGGGCTCAGGGCTCTTTGCCTCTCCTGAGAGTCTACTTCAACACCTGCAAACTGGCCCATGGCCCCCACCCCCGTCTCCCCGTCTAGCCCAGCCTCTGAGCCCCTGCCATCCTTCTCAAGCTACGGCCAATTCTTTTATTCCTATCATCAAGCCACATCATCTAACATCAGTACTTCTCCAGCCTTACTGCTGGAGCCACACCAGACAAGAGAGATGCCTAGAGGTCCCCCAGGGCGCGGCAGAGCTGAAGCCCTAGCCAGCACACCCACATACACTTAGAAATCTCCCGTGTTCTCTTAAAAATTCATGGGAATTTTGCATTCTACTCCATGACATATCCGAATTTCTTTTAATAAGGAGACGTTTAAAAGTATTCACCCCAAGGAAAAATGCCGCTGCTGAAAGAGGTGCTGTGTTTATCTGGCGGCTTCGTGTGTTCCTCCTCAGAGAAGTACCTGCAGAAGATCAAGCTGCTGACGTGCCTCACTCGCTGGCCTGTCACCAACCGGCTCCACAAACCTTTCTACATTCTCCCTACGACTCCTCTGCACACGCTCCGGCGTCAGGGCCACCTGGACTCCTGTCCTTTCCTGAGATGCCCGCTTCCTCCCGGCCCCTGGGAGGCCGCCTACTTGTTGACAACCCACCTTCCCCAAAGGCCTTGGCGGAGATCAAACACTACCTTCCGCATCACAGCCTCTCTGCCGGCCCCTGACAGCTATGATGTGAGAGGCCGCCAGGTGCCATAAAATCAGCCCGGGCTTTGGATCTGAAGCCCGGTCTTCAAATCCCGACTCTTGACAGCAGCCAATCACCCAGCCCCTCCATCTCTACTGTGAAATGAGGTGGAGCAGCTGTGCCCAGCCCAGCCCATGCTCCCTTACACTCCTCCCAACTCCCGTGGCCTTTTAGCCAGACCACGTACAGAACACACATTTGCCTGGGCCCCCAATAACAGATTCTTCTCTCCAAATAGATCAGTAGTCCCCACGCCCCTCCAAAGCTTCTTCTATTACTCATGATCATACGGCATGAAAGACTTTCGCTATTCAACCAAATACATGCTTTTCTAAATTTTCAATGCTATTAAACTTTTTGAATAGTGAGTCCATGCTCCAAATACAGCTAATTATTTCCTCCTATGCCTGAGTCCAGGGATGTGGGGCTGGGAGCCACCCACCAAGACCATAAACACCTTGAGACTTCAGTCCCGTCTCCACACTTCCCACAGCACCTTACTCAGAGTCCCGTGCTCGGAGAACACACCTAGTAACTGCCTGTGACCTAAACAGAGAGTTTCACACACAGGACAGGGGAAGCCCTCTCCAAATGAGCCCGTATACAGAAAGGGGTCATTGTTACCAGGAGGCAGGGCTGGAGGCCAGTCCATCTCCCCCCATCCACCAGGAGCAGCACCCCCAATTACACCAGCTGGCCTCCAACTCCTGAGTCGATTAAAAAGCACCGTCTCTCCAGTGTCTGGAAACTCCTGGAAGGAAAGTTTACCACCGAAGTTGGCTTTTGACTGGAGTCTTCACAAGAGGCCTCAGCGGGCTGGGGCGAGACAGACAATGTCACTTAGAGGAGCCGCTCCAAGCGGCAGTTAGGAGAAGAATTATCTTAATGAATACATTTCCTTTCAATTGTATGGGAATATCAAGATCCCATTAGAATGGGGAAGCAATTAGAACTAATAAAGATGAATGCACAGTGCTCAGTGCGGGCGGAATAACAAGCAGCCAACAAAGGGGCTCCGGAGGGCCTGCTCTAATCCAAGCAAGCGGGCAGCCAGCAGAGGCAAAGGCTCTGTTCAGCGCTCAAAGCCCCCACGTCTGCACATTCTGATCACGGCCAGCAAATGGCGTGAGCTGGGCGTTGGAGGTGGTGGGGAAGGGGGGTACCCCCCATCCAGCCCAGCCTCTTGGGGACTGAGATGGGCTGGTGGCAGCCCCTTGGCAACAGCCATTCAGGCCAGGCCCTGGCTCCTGGCCAGTCTCTTGCCTGCCCCTCGCACTGGGCCTCATTGTGTCCAGGTGGCAAATGCCTTCTCGCCAACTCTCCTTCGAGGGTTAGAGAGGGGGTGGGACAGTGGAGGAGGGAGTCAATGAGTAAGGGGGCCCCAAACCCCCAGCATCTCTGTCTCCCTTCCCCCGCTGGCCAGGGTCTGCTCCTCCTCTGAGTTTGGTGTTATGTTACAGACACTGGTGAGTCACAGGCAGCCAAACACAGAAGTACTATTGCTTACACAATTGCTCTTCAAACAGTAACAAACAATTTTCATTATCCGAGTCAGATCGAATCATCCGCCTGGCCATCCTGCCTCAGTCACAGCCACACACACAAGACCCAAAGCCTCACGCTCTGCCCGCTCTGCTCTGACAACACTGGGCTTCATTTTGCCTCTGCCTCAGATGAGGGACAAAGCGCTGCCTCTGATCCCTTCTCAGGGCCGGAACTGCTGCGCGGCTGTCAGTGCTGTTGGGAGAAATGGGGAAGGCCCAAGCGCCGCGCAGCTCAGGGGGACCAGCTCGGTGGGGGCCGACGTGTTCCTCGGCACCTGGGTGAAGCAAGTGTCCCAGAGCCAGGAGGACTCCATTGCCAAGTTTAGAAGGAATCCACCAAGATAACCCTGGCTCCCCACCAAAGTACTCACTGGCCCTGAATGGAGTGTCAGTACTTGACATTGCTTTATTTAATCTTTTTGGCCAGGCAGTTTTTTCAACTAGGAATGTGTAAGCTCATTCCAAACTGTCTGCTGAGAGGCTAGTCACACTCATTACTGAGATTTTTCTAACTCTTCTCTTTTTAAAAAAAAAAAAAAGAAGAAGAAGAAGAAGTCTGTAACATTTTATACTTGTTTCTTAAAGGTAGAGCACTTTGAAAGCATATTTACATTTCTGACCTTACTTGAGCCTCAAGATCACCCCAGAGGGTGGGCAAAGCAAGGTTTGTTGAGTTTACAGAATTCAGGAGCCCAGAGAGGTTCGGTGTCCCGTGCAAGGTCACGGGTAGGTAAGGCTCTGACTCAGGACTTGAGCCGACACCTTTCCCACACTCCCACGCAGCAGCAGTAGACATTCCAAGACAGTTCGTTCTGCAATTCTTTCCAGCACAACTCCTACCCCTTCCAAACGCTAAACCATACTAAGCACTGCATGCTTTGTCAGCCTGAGGTCGAGGCTACGTGAGGATACCTCCTTCCTCAGGAAGGTTCCAAAGTGCTTCACCATTCCCCAGCCAAACAGACACTCCTTGCTTCCGTGCTAACAGCTTTCATAAGTATTAAAAAGCCTCTCCAGTGGATGAGGAAAAGGAAGGAAGGAAGGTAGGAAGGAAGGAAGGAAGGAAGGAAGGAAGGAAGGAAGGAAGGAAGGGATTTATGTATGTTTACAGGATAGTCTGGGTAATTCTACTGCTGATTTCTGATGGTCTATTGAAAGGAGCAGTTAACACTTAAATTTTTTTACTTCTCCTTTTAAATCTCTTGTTACTTTTTCTTTCTTCCTTTTTCTTTTTTAAACCAATTTTGTATGTTTATATCTAGTAATTGAAACAACTAATTTGAAAATAACATTATGCAATACAGCAACCATTGTGAACTTCATGTTATTTTGTTTACTGAAATTGTGCCATTTCTAGTGTATTATTATTATTATTATTACCATTTTGTATTCTACCAAAAAAAAAAAAAAAAAATACCCAGTATAGGGTGGGTTGAATCCACACTAGAAAAACAACTACTTGGACTGCTTCAGTACCACACCTGGCACCCAGAACCGGCAAGAGCTAAAGCAAAATCCATTCTCTTTTTATACTGATGACTACCTCCTACATCTAAAGGCTTGTTCATTTTGGAAAGTCTTTTTTTTAATTTAATTTTATTTTTTTCTTGTTTCAGAACTTTTGTTTGTTTATTTATTTTTATGGCCGGCTCAGACTGCCCTGAGGGCAGGGCTGGTGCAGCATGTGGTGCTGGGGATCGAACCACAGTCCCTGAAGCCACCCCAGCTTTCCTAAGCAGGCGCTTTAGACCACTGAGCCATCCTGCCGGGCCCCTGGAAAGTCTTTATTTTTATAATTTTAGCTATAATTTGTATGCCAGGAAGTACACAGGTATTAGCTGGGCGTGATGGCACATGCCTGTAATTAGAGGCTGAGGGAGGAGAATTGTTGTGAGTTCGAGACCAGCCTGAGCTACAAAGTGAGCTCAAGGCCAGCCTGAATTGCACAATGAGACCCTGTCTCAAAAAGCCAAGAAAGAAAAAGAGAGAGAGACAGAGAAAGAAAGAAAGAAAGAAAGAGAGAGAGAGAGAGAAAGAAAGATGGCACAGGTATTAGAGAGCTTGGTTTAAAAAAATAAATAAATAATATATATATATATATATGTATATATATATATATATATATATATATATATATCAGATCAGAACATTTCCATCACCCTAGAAAGTCCTTGGATACTCACTTCTAGTCAACCCCACACTAAGCCTCCATAATCCTAATTCCTATCATCATACATTATCCTGCCTTGAATACCAGATAAATCATATTAGATATATAACATGTTCCTTCCTCCTTCTGTGGCACTAAGGATTGAACCCAGATCTTTTGCACTAAGCTAAGTCCCCAGCCCCTTTTTTTTTTTTTTTAAACTGGGGACCAAACTCAGGGCTTTACGTTTGCCAGGCAAGCACTGTGCCACTGAGCTATGTACCCACACTCCTTTTCTCATTTTTGAGAGAAAAACTCACTGAGTCACTAAGTTGCCCTGGCTGGACCTAAGCCTGTGCTCCTGCCTCAGCCTGCCAGAATGCTGGGCTTACACACATGCACCACCATGTCTGGCTGTACCTTTGTCTTTTCATTCAATGTGTCTGCCAGACTCACTCGTGTTCTAATTTATTCCCTTCTATCACAAATATTATATTTTTATTCAGTTTAAAAATCCAGCTATATTACTGTTAATTGTTCCCTCAAAATTCTTTCCATTCAGGGGCCAGGGAGATAGCTCAGGAGTACAAGTACTTGCCTGGTAAGTGCAAGGTCCTGAGTTTGATCCCTGGTTCGACAAAAAAAAAAAAAAAATCTTTCCATTCAAGTTATCTACTGGGTCTGGGGATATAGTTTACCGGCATAAGCACCTGCTTAGCAAATGCAAGTTCCTGAGCTTAAACTCTGGGACCACAATAAATAAATAAATAAATAAATAAATAAATAAATAAGTATCTACTGCACAGTCCTTTGTATGTATATGTCTTCTGCATATCCTCTTGGCCATGCTTGCAAGGACAAAAAACTTGTAAAGAGATTATTTTTCCTGTTAATAGGGGTGGCTCACTGGGTTGTCCAGCCTGGTGGCTGTGAGCACAGGCTTCAGACTGGCATATCTGGGGTTACACTTCAGGGTTACTGCCTAACAAATAGGCACTCAGAGCCAGGTGACTTAACCTCTCTGTGACTGTTTTCCCACGTGTACAATGAAGGTAATAATAGCTTCCTACTAAGGATCTGTGAGCACAAAATTACACTGTACATAAAATGGTCAGCATAAGACAAACTAACAATGGCCTCAAGCCAGACTATAATAATCATCCTACCGCTCTATTCACACACTTTCAGTTTTGTAAGCCATCTATTAATGGATATAAATTTTTTTGAAAAGCATGTTTCATGTTTTTTTTTTAAAGAATGTTTTATTTTATTTATTTATTTTTTTTTTCTTGTTTCAGAACCTTTGTTTGTTTATTCACTCATTTTCATGGCCGGCTCAGCCCACCCCAAGGGCAAGGCTGGCGTAGCATGTGGTGCCGGGGATTGAACCGCGGTCCCTGAAGCCGCCCAAGCTTCCCCAAGCAGGCGCTTTAGACCACTGAGCCATCCCACCAGGCCCCAACATGTTTCATGTTAATAGCTAGAAAAGTCTGGCTAGACTTTCAGCTTACTTACAATAAGTTATTTCCTATGGAATAAAATGAAGGCTTCCCCCATTTATTCATCAACAAGTATATACTAAGTGCCAAATTTCAGAGGCTCTTCAAATGATTAAAAACAAGGCCTTAGGGGCTAGGGAGATAGCCCCGAGGCACAAGTGCCTGCCTGGCAAGTGCAAGGTCATGAGTTTGAACCCCGGTCCCACAAAAAAAAAAAACAAAAAAAAACAAGGCCTTAGTGTTTAGGATGTTTGGTTTGGGGAAGGTAAAGGCATAAAAACAAAAATAATTATAATACAAAGTGTGGTAAATAAGAATAACAACACCTATTAATGTAGTGATTAAGAGTATGGTCATACTGTCTGGGTTCAAATCCCAGCTGTGAGATGCTGGGCAAGTGACTTAATGTCTTTGTGTGGCATCACACTTGTAAAATGTGGATACTGCCACTTACCAAGCAAGGTAAGTACTCAATAATAATGCAGCCAACATTTATGGAATATTCAGTATGTGTCAAGCGCTGTGTTAAATGCACATGTGTACTACTTGACATTATCTCCAAATACTACTAGATCCATTGTCCTGATAAGGTAACTGAAGGAGTTTGGGTAATCCCAAAGTTACTTAGCTACAAAATACCAAATGCTACAGGGAAAAACACAATCACCTATAGAATGAGGATGACAATTAGAATCAAGTGAATTGACATTTGAAAAGTGTAGATGTCAAATAGAAACAAACTGTTATGGTGACTCAAAGATGGCAGTAAACAAATTCCGTGCACGGTGACTGAGGAAGACTTTGGAAAGGTGAAATACATATATTTTTTTTTCTTCCTTCCTTTCTTTCTGTATTTAGGACAGGGTCTACAGGGTTTCACTACATAGATTGGACTTACAGTGATCTGCCTGTGTTCAGTCTCCCAAGATCTGGGACTACAGGTACGTATGCTACCATCCCCAGTCTCAAATGCTGTCTCAGTGCTCCCCGGGAACCACTGAACTATTTGGCCAGCCCTTTATCATCATAATTATCCACTGACCAATACTTCTGGATGCCTCCATGTTCCCCTCTGGTCCCAGTTCCTATTCTCCACTATAACCCTCCAAACTAGACTACCAGCTTTTAGAAGGATCCACTCCAATCCATCTTCCACACTGCCACCAAAGAACAAAGTCGTAGACCTAGCTCAGAAATCCTTTGCTCTGGCTATAGTATTTACCTACTGTGGGGCCGGGGAGATAGCTCAGTAGAATAAGCGCTTGTCTGGCAAGCACAGGGTCCTGAGTTTAATCCCCCTGTACCACTAAAAATAAATAAGTAGTACTTTCCCTCCTGTGTCCAGCGTAGACTTCAGTTTGCCCAGCATCCTGGTCAAGGCTCTTCGCTAACTGGTCTCCACGCACTCTGCGTTTGAGCCATAGGAAAGCACCGAAGAGCTAGCCACACTTACTAAAAAAAAAAAAAAAAAAAACTACCCCATCCCTTGCTACTGAGACATGTCTTGAATTAAAAAGTCCTGGTTATACCCCCTTTCCCTTCAACTTTCCCAATCTAAAGGCAGCTCATACTCACCCAACAGATGACCGGAAGAGGAGGGGCTAAGCGTGGTCCAGGGGCCGCCATCTTGGCCGAGGTGGCCGGAAGTGGCCGGAGCGCAGGGGCGGGGCGAACTGAGGCTGCGCGGCGGCTGCTGGTCCTGCGCGCCTGCGGCGCTGAGGCAGCGCTTCCCACGCCGCGGCGCGCTGTGCCCCAGCCGCCCGGGCCCTTCTGCCGACACGCCCACGCCTCTGCCCGCGGTCCAACCCCTCTGTCCGGTTCTCGGCCCTCGTGCGCGCTGTTCTGCCTGCCTGCTGCAGAACCCTGAGCGTGGGGTCTCCCGGACCCTCGGGCAGAGAGGCAGCAGGATGGCGGCCGTGACGGTGAGACCCAGGCAGTGACTGTCTGTCGGGGGCAGGCCTGGAGCCTCCTCCTGCAGGAGCCCCGCAAGGGGGACCTCGGCGCCCAGAGGGAGGAGAGGGCTGCGAGCCTGCCCACTCCCGGAGAGGCGGCCGAGCTGGCGCGGTGCCGGCACCCGCGCCGCCTGAGCCGCACGGTGGCCGAGTCGGTGCCGTTTCTGCCGGAGAGGGACAGGAAGCGTCCCATCACGCACTCCGAGGTGGTGAAGTGCGTGCCCGGGACCATCACAGCGGCCGCAGGGCACCTGCGGGATGCCTTTGGGGTCGAGCTGACAGCTTGACCGCAAGCACTACACTTACATCCTGAGCAAAGCCTCGAACCTCTAGAGGAGGAAGAGGTGGATCTAGGAGGAGGTGGCCCCACTGGGTCTCTCTGTGATGATCCTGGGTCTTATCAGCGTAAAAGGTAATAATAGTGCCAGGGAGGCCCAAGTGTGGGAGATGCTGCGCCGTTTGGGGGTACTTAAAAGTGCCACTTCCTCTTGGGTACCCAAGAAGCTTGTGGAAGATGTTCCGTAGCGATACATCAGTTACAGGCAGGTGCCTCACTCCAGTCTACAAGAATATGAATTCTTTTAGGGTCCCCGAAGCAACCTGGAAATCAGCAAGGTGAAAGTTCTAGGGTTTGTGGCCAGGTTCCATAAGGAAGAACCCCAGCACTGGCCATTGCAATATTGTGAGGCTGTAGCGGAGGAGGTCAACAGGGCCAGGGGTGAGGCTAATATGGGGGTGAAAGCCTACCTGCACCGGCCAGAGATGAGAGTTGGTGGAAAGGTAGCCATGAAGGCCCTGGCACTGTCTTGAGTCATTAGTATAGGTAGGGGGAGGGTTATTTCTAAAGAAATTATGTAACTTCTTAGCTTTGGTAGCTCCTTAGGGTATATTACATATATATATATATGAAATTGGTCTTTTGTAGAGTTTTGTTAATGTTTTAAAAATGGATTGAAGAACTTTACTGTGATCTTGAAAAGATTATGCTGCGTGGGAATGCTGTTATTTAAATCGTTTGAAGGATCTTAGCATTATGATGATGTAGTACTAGGGGGAAAAACAGCTGATTCCATGTCTAGCCTCCAACACTTTCTGTCTGTTGTATATATATATATATATTTTTAAGACTGACATGTACCATTATTTGCTTAGATGTTATAATATCCAGAAAAACAATCCAATAAATTAGAAATGTACCCTGTACATTTAATAAATTAAGCACACGTTGAGCGTCTTGAATTTTTGAATACATTATTTTGGCCATTTGAGGATAGAATAAATCCTATTTTTATAGAATTGAGGAATATAAGTGACAAAAGACTACAAAGGACATCTAACTCAGCTGTGGTGAACGGTGAGGGTGCTTGAGGTTACCCTTGGTAAGTCCCCTCAGTCTCTGGGGTGGGGAGGAGTGGAACGAGGTGGAAAGGAGCATGAGGTTAGGTATGGTGTTTAAAACCATGCTACTTTGAGAAAAAGACTTGCTACACAGAAGTCTTGGGAAATGCCCTACATTTGCCCATGGTCTTGTTCTAGGGCAGTTTGTCACAGTGCACAATGATGGTGACCATGGACATTTTGGCTTCTCTGTCCCTCTCTCTTACCCTCCCTAAGCTTTACTCTTCTCCCAAAGCCCTGAGAGAGCAGTTAGTGTAACAATTCTAAGCCGGTCATGTGGCACACACCTGTAATCCCAGCACTCGGAAGGCTGAGGCAAGAGGATCAGTGTGAGTTTGAGACCAGCCTGGGCTACAAAAGTGACCTCAAGGCCAGCCTGAACTGCATAGCGAGACCTTGTCTCAAAAAGAAAAGACAAAAAAAAAAAAAAACTAAAATACTGTGCAGTAGGGTGGAGAGTATCTCGGTGTATCCTGGTTTCAAGAAGTTGTTCTTCAGGATCTCTTCCCCTGACATCCAGAAGCATGGTGTGCCTCTGTTTCTACCTGCTGCTTTCTTCTGCCCTCTCCCATTGGGTGGAGACCTGTATGGCATTCCTCACATCCTTAATATCAAGAAGAAGCATCTGCTAGCTGCTCTGGACTCTGCAATGCCTACCACCTCCACTTTCGGGGAGAAATCCTATAGAAAGTGTATATAATAATAGGGAACCTACTGGAGTGGAACCCACACCAAAGATGGAGGGGGGTGGACTGTGAAACTGTCTCCCTACAGCTGTCATTAAAGAATCACTCTTTGTTCTCTTTGCTGTTAGTTGTCTGCTTTCAATTGTGTCTGATAACATTTCTGAGTGCTGTGAGGTTGGTGTGGAATACAGATAACTTTGGGACAGGGCCCAGGAGTCCAACAAATCAGACCAAAGCTATCAGTTTAGAGGGCAAAAATGTCTAGAGAAGATTAAACATATGACTTCTAAGTAGTTTATAACTCATTAAACAAAACAAAATACTGAATGTCCACTGTTTTGCCAACACCTTTGCCAGATACTGAAGTTATTACAGTAGAAAGGCTGAAGCCAAATGCAGTGGGCCACACCTGCACTTATAGCACAGTGGGAGGCTGAGGAAGGAGTGCAAGTTTGAGCCCAGTATGGGCAGGGTAATGAGACCCTGTCTTGAATTTAAAAAAAAGGGCTGAGGGTAAATTCTGGGGTGAAGGCCCTGGGTTTGGTCCCCAGTACAATTAAACAAATAGGAAGACTGACTTAGCCTTCAAAGAACAATAACAATTTCTCATGTTTGTATGTTCTCAATGACTGAGTGGCTGGTAATGTGTGTCCCTCTGATTGGAAGAGCAGTCAAGGTTATTTGATGATTTGCCTAAGGTCACTTGGTGGGTGAAAGAATATCAAAGCTGGAACCCAAGCCTCTTGCCCCCAAATCTGGTGTGTTTCATTCTAACACATCGTGCCGCCTTCCCAGCCTTCAGCATCTTGTGCGTGGTTTTAGTTTTCACAACTCCAAGAAATAAATAAGGCATGTGTAACCAGTTATCTGCAGCTGCCTCTGCAGCCTTTAAGGGAATGAAGTAGAATAGAAATGCTCTCCATTTTATCATGGCAGACTTGGCTTTACCCAGCGTCAAACAGTACCTATGACAAAGACAGGACTAACTACAGTATCATTTAGTAAACCTCTGTGGACCGAACATGTTTTCCCCACAGTCACATTGCAAAGCAGCTAAATCCTTCCATGTTACAGATACTAATGATAGTAATGCTTGCCATTTATTAAATTCCTAAGTGAGCCATCCTCTGGTTTTATGTGTGTTTTAATGATTTTCATAGCAGTCTCACAGGATAGATACTATCTGTTCCATTTTCACTAAGCGAATGAACTCAGAAGTTGTCAGAGTCTCACAGATAGAACCAGGACTGAATCCGGAGGCTGGCAGAGTCAAGAGCCTACACTTGTCACTGTTCTACATTTCTTTCTTGGGACTCCTAGAATCAGGTCATGTGTCACCTGACTCATCTTTGTTCAGACACTACCATCTCTCAAGATGCAAGGGCCATGGAGCTGACGTAATTATGACAAGATGCTGGCCTGCAGGAGGGTAAAAAGAAAGCTGAAATAAAGCTGGGGAATCATCTGTGAACACTGATTTCAGTTCTGCCTACTTTCTTCGTGGTGTTTTCAGAGAGCTGACTGCATGCTGAATGAGTAATTTTGCTTTATCTTAGCATATTTTGCCTTTAGAGACTGTGTTTCCTCAGTATTTAGTCTGCCCTCACCTATAAGCCTCAAATTAGTCTTTCATGACATGAAACAATCTAGTAGTGCCTGTGGACCTGCAGTGTGAATCCCAGCATTGTTTCCAGATGGTACAGAGGCTGGCAGAACTGCTACCCTTGCCATAGAGCAAAACACTGCCCATGTCACCGATGCCATCATCAACTTCTCAGAAGAGCAGAATGTGGCCTCGGGGCCCACGTGTAGTGCAGACGTTGGCCATGGCCAGGGCAAGATGAATTCCCATAGTGCTTGTGACAACTCATGGGAGAAAAAAGAATACCCAGCTTCCCTACCTCTTTCCCCTTCCAAAACAACTAGATGTTCCTGGGAAAAGCAGTGTGCATGTTTGGGGTGGGAAGGAGTGAATGTTGGTGAGTGGATTATCCCAAGTCATAATTACAGTACAACCAGGAAGCCAAGCTAGTGAAACAGTTCCCTTGGGAGTTCGGAGCATGCCTTGTGCAATGGGAAAGAGTTCAGTAACAGACGCTGCAGGGAGCTTGACTCTCGCTGGAACTGAGATTTCCAACCCATTGGAATGTGGAGGGAGGCCCTTGGAAAGTGACCCACCTCGATTGCAGTCCCAGGATCCAGCAGACGCGGTGATCCAGAGGTGACAGCTCATTTGCAACCTCTGCAAATCAGCTCTGCATTTGCAGGTTCAATCATTCTCCACCTGAGGTAATTATGCGCCCTGCATTGGTCCCAGGGGCAGCTGATACTTGTGCAAATTATTCCTCAAATTGTGCAGGCCAACAGAGATGGCAATAATTAACCTCCCAGCAGAAGCAGCGTGCTGGGCAAGGAGGTTGGATATTCCAGAAGGTGTCCACATGGAGGGCTTTTAAAAGATACAACTTTGACCTTGAGCAAGGAACGGCAGTCTGAGGAGCAAAGATCTAAGGAAGTTTGGTAGATGATTGGAAAATGGGTCAACTGCAAGCTGTACCCCACGCCCCAGCCCACCAGCAGATATCAGACGTTGCCCAGTTCCCAAGCCAAGTCATGACCAAGAACAGCGGCAGCCGGGGTTTATTAAGCCTTTGCACCAGGCATGATGCTAAGTATGGCAGCCACATGGTCTCGTGGGTCTGCACACTGCCCTGTGTGGCAGGCCTAGTGTTGTCAACATTAGGGTACTGTAATGGTGTATAGCTAGGTATCCACTATGGGGCTTTGGGAAGGCAATTGGATTACACCAACTTGGAGCTGACTTGCTGTTAGGTGAAGTCTTCCTGGAAGAGATGGGTCAGTGTGCGTGGCTTGGGAGGACAGCTCCCCCTTGGCCACGCCTCCCTCCATGCTCTGCTACCCGATGGATGCGCTAAGATGAGCAGATTTTTCTTCCCAGTATTCTTCTGCTATGCTGTCTTGCCTTGGAACCAGATGACTATGAACTGAAACAGCCAAAACAAACCTCTCCTCCTTTAAGTTGTGCTGCTGGGTATTTTGTCCCAGAAATGAGGAAAGTGACTAGGACAGTAGGAGAAGCCACAGGAAAGAATAATTCTGGCCTTTCCATGGACAAGTTAAAGGACTTTGCCAAGTGCATGACATAACTAGTGGGGGCAGCCCCAGAGCTTGAATCTAAATCTTGTGGGTTCTCGATAGTTTTACACTCAGCAGTTCTCAGACTTCTTAGGGAGGAACCAACCTCCTGTTGGGAAAACGGGACTGTAGGGGAGGGGAAGAAACCTCCAGCATGGGGGCCCAGCAGGATGGCTCAGTGGTCTAAAGCGCCTGCTTAGGAAAGCTTGGGCGGCTTCAGGGACCGTGGTTTGATCCCCGGCACCACATGCTGCGCTAGCCCTGCCCTCAAGGCAGGCTGAGCCGGCCATAAAAATAAATAAATAAACAAACAAAAGTTAAAAAAAAAAAAGAAAAGAAACCTCCAGCATGGCTGGCTCACATCAGACCCTGCTATCACACTTTGTAGCTTGTCTGGGCCACACTGAATGAAGAGGAATTATTTTGGGGTGCATATAAAATATATAGCTCATTTATATAAGTAACAAAACTTTATTGTTCTTTTGAATCTATAAACTCATTTACAAAATAGCACAAGCCCAGGTTTAATAATTAAACAAGAACACTTACATGTCTGCTTAATAACCATAAATGCCTGTCTTCACAGGCACCCGCATGTAGGTAGGTTCAGATATGACCAGTATGCGCTGTGTTTTCAGGACAAGTCACACATTCGTAGCAGGTGACACTTGATACACAGGAGGTAGCACTGCCCTGTGACCTCCCCTACACATCTGTGTAGGAGCACTGTGCATTCCTGAAAACAATCACTAAAGAAAATGACAGCATCAGAAGTTTCCAGTCTGGTGGGGCTGTGTCACTGGCTGCCCTGGGTGACTGTGGCCATGGGCCCAGGGTTGGATACACCTGTCATAGAGAGCACCCTGGCTGGAAGGTGGAGGTGTAAGAAGGCCTGGGAGCAAGTTGGCTTCTCTGGCTGTAGTTCTCTGCAGGGGAGAGGAGCTCATTCAGGAGGGCCGGTATCTCTGAGACATCGCCTAGACCTGCTGCGATAGCCCTGTGTCTGTGAGGTGAGGGCCGGCTTAGGCAGCCTAAGGAAGGAAGTCCTGAAACCAGAGGAGGGAGCTCAGGAAACATCTCAGTGGCAAGCACAGGGTCCTGAGTTCGAGCCCCAGTACCCCATGCCATTCCCTGGAACCCCTCGCATACTGTGCCAACTGAGCAAGTTTTACACACCTGCAATCCTGGTGCTGGGAAGGCTGAGACAAGAGGATCACCGCTCAGTTACCCAACCTTGCTGAGCTTTGGTATCTGTCAGATAATGCCACACATGATGGCACGCACCTGAAATCCTGACACTCTGAGAGGCTGATCACTCAGGGTGATCCTCCTGCTTTCAGCCCCCCTAGCACTGGGATTACAGGCGTGTGCCACTAGGCCAGACTCTGGCCTTCTCAGCCTGCCCCCGGGGTGGGAGGGTGGCACCACATGGTGCTGGGGGATCACCTGTGGTCTCTGCACTTGCCTAAGCTTGCCTAAGCGGGTGCTTTAGTCCGCTAAGCTATCTTGCTGGCCCAGGGTGTTCGGTCTTAAAGGACTCAGGGAAAGCTTCATTGAGAACTCATGTTTGAATGGCAAATGTGGGTGATCACTGGTGGAGAGGGAAGAGACCTAGAGGTGTGGAGGCCTGGAGCAGCAGCAGGCCCGGCACATTCTGAGAAGCAGCTCCAACTGGAGGACCGAGTGTTAGGCCAGTGGCAGCAGAGGAACTGTTATGCCCAAGAGACCTCAACTGACAGGGCTGGCCCAGGAAGCCCAGGACAAGGAACAAACTGCGCATGCATTGACTGCGGCATGTCACGCTCCTATCCAACCTGCACCTGAGCCCCTGTTGGCCCTTCAGTGGTACAAAGATTGCCACTGAGCTTGGAAGGAAAAGGAAGATAAAATATTCCTTGTTCATAGCTTTGGTTTTTCTATTACAAATGCTCCTCATAGGAACCCTGGAAGGTTTCATTGAAATATAAAGAACAGGAATTTGCTACCATACTGGCACCCAGAGGCAACCATGGTTAACAATATAGTACAAGTCTCTATCTCTAGTGCGTCTTGTTTTCACTTCTCTGGCTATAAATGGTTTGTTAATGCCTTAACTGTGAGGTATAATGACATCGATTGCCATCCCACACGACATGCAGGATTTCTGAGAGCTCCTGGTAGGGTGTGTCACGAGGTACTGTGGCCATGACAGGGCTTGTGGAGGCCCACAAAAGGCCAGACTCTGCCTGGGCTGCTTCCCTGGGGTGCTCAGGCCTACAGGTATTGCCTTGTTCCATGTCCCTGGGGTTTGAGAGATGCTGGGTGCCACATGAGGCCAACAGAGACCTTTTCCACAGCTCTAGCCCAAGACGCATTACCCATACCCCAAAGTGACAACACAAAAGCCCCTCCTGGGCTCTCCAAGAGGACACTTTTGCCTGGTTTCTGGGTTCTAACAACTCCCCAACTTCAGCCACCTCCAGGGGGACCCTTTACGGCTCCTTCCCTCCACAGTTCCTCCCCTCAAGCCACAGGGAAGCAAAAGAAGGCCACACTGGGCACTGCACACAGCTCCCCCTCCCAGGGCCCTGCTTTCTGCCCTGCTGAGCCAGAGCAGTTACCATCTGGGTTCAGGCTGACAGTGACTATCTAGTGTTGCGTTTGTGTTGATTTTACCCAAAACAAAACCAAAGTCTGCCCCCAGGGGTGGACTAAATTTTCTACTTCGGAGCAAACTGCTAGCAACTTTTCTCAGCTTCTCCTCATCCTATTTTCTAAAACCACAGGGTGCAACTCAGCCAGGGATGCTATCAAGTGTTAAAAATGGCTAGAATTTAGTTAAAAGACTGGAACGGGGGAAAGGATCTGAGGCACTGGAAACAACTGCACTAGCCAAGGCAGGGCGACAGGAGTGCAGCATCCTGGGAAATAGAAGCGGACCCTTTAGGCTGAGCCACGAGTCTGTGGAGGCAGGAAGAAGGCACTGTGGGTGGCGACTCCAGGTGGGGCTGTGGCAAAGGGAGAGCATGTGGCGGTGTATTAGGAAAGGGGACTCGAGGCTTATGGAGCCAGGGAGGCCACACGGGAGATGCTAGCAATGCCCGGAATGAAAGCAGGTGACACCCTGACCAAGCAGTGGTGGCTCCCCAAGTGAGGGTGGGAGAGGGCCAGTTAGAGGAATAACTTGAAGTAACTTAATAACTGATTAACTGGGAAACAAAACAGAGGGAAATATGAGGAGTGGCTCGACACTGCCAGCCACATGACCAGGAGGCCACTGGAGCCCTGAAGCAGAAGAGCTGGGTGCTTAGGGAGAGCTGATTTGGGGACAAGAAAGTGGATGTAGCTTCAGGCACTCTGGGTTTCAGTGGTTCAGTGGGATATCCAGTGGACACTTAAAAACGAGGGACACTGAGCCTGGGTCATCTTCTCAAAGACATAGTCCAAACCATGGGCTTCCACATGGAAGAAAGTTGAGAGAGCAGAAGCTGGATCCATGTGCCCTCTTGCTGTATGATAAAGAGAGGGTTGTGGGGGTCCCGGACTGATGGCTCTACACCATGGTCCTGCTCCCAGTGTCTTATGGGAGGCTGCTGCCAAGCCACCTGCTAGATCCACTTCTACAAATAACCCGATTCACAGAAGTAGGATTCAAAGAAGGCCTCGGAAGGTAGTGGCATGGCCAGGGCATTTAGAACAGGGCACAGAGAGCCTCAGATGGTGGTAGGTGGGTGTTAATAAGGGGGTGGCACAAAAAACAGCGCCACGCTCCAGCAGGACGGTCACCACAGCCCTCAGCCAAGGGTTACATGGGCCAACTTGTAAGATTTCAGACTTAGCAGCCTGGCTTTCTGCTCTCTTCATTAGCAAACCTGCTGGCTCTGAGCGGGACTTCCCAGCAGCTCCGTCACCCACGATCAGTTCTGAGATAATCTTCACTGCAAGATATATCTTGAGGGAGGGAAGCTGCCACTCAGGGAGAAGCGACATGCCCACACTTCTCCGGGACACTAGGCACCGCCCCCAGACATACACATGCTTGCTGTATGTGTGCAGAACTCCTGCTCCGCCTCTGATTCCAGGGAAGACATCACGCACAATGATCATTTGCCAGCCACCACATACCAGGACAGCAGCGGTTGTCCAAGAGATTTCTTTTCTCCCATTTTGATAGAAGGCCGAGACTCAGAAAATATTTTTCCAGAACTGCAAAGCTGGAAAATAGCAGAGGGTTCCTAACCCAGGTCTGCTTGTGCCTCGCGTGTTCTTCTATTGTGCAGGTATGAGCGGACCGTGAACTCTATAAATCCACACTCACCTTCTCTGGACCCAAGATCCTCATAGAGTCCAAGAGCCTGGAACGCAGGGGTCTTAATTTTCTTCACAGATGTGTCCATCCTCAAAGCCCTTAGAAGAAGATCTAGCATATAGCGGTGGCCCAGTCAAGATCTTGTTTGTCTTGGTGACACTGGGGCTCGAACCCAGGGCCCTTGCCCTGAGCTATTTCTCCAGCTCCTTGTTATTTTTTTATGTTGAGCCAAGATCTCCTTAAGTTGCTAAGTCGCCAAGGCTGTGATGCTCTTGCCTCAGCCTCCTGGAGTGTCAGGATTCCAGGCAGGCGCCACCACAGCCAGCTCTCAGTGAATACCTTGGTAGTGTCATTAAGTGAGTTGAATGGATACACACGCACGCGCGCGCACACACACACACACACACACACACACGTTCGTCTACACTCGCCCTCTGTGTCCACTCATGTGCAGCTCCCTGGGTAGGTGTCATGAGCTCCTTGCAGCCCTCACACGGCCACACGGCCAGTCTCCTTCTCTCCTTCACTGAGTCAAAATAGTTTTTCCAAAAGATTTTTAAAGAGACGAGGCAGAGAAAAACAGCGCAAGAGACTCCAAGCTTTTGCATGGCTGAGTGCAGAGCCGATTCTGATCCTCAGTCACCCCCCTCAAGGCGGGCAGCCGTTCTCCTCTGCTGGGGTGTGGGGACTCCCAGAGCCCAGACCCCGGGGTGGGTGCTCTGCAGGCGGCTCGGATGCTTGGCCCCCCGGAGGCTCCTGGCCTTAGCAGGGGCTGGGACAGCTGCTCACCCTGGGGGTCCTCACTTTCTCCAGCACCCGCATCTGCTGCTGCTCTTAGGGGGAAGCCCTTGCTGCCAGGCAGGCCTCGAGCAAACTGCTGCGTCACACCCTCCCTGCCATCTGCCGTGCCCTCAGCCAGTCAGCCAGGCTGCTCCACCACAGACTACTCACCTGGGCTGTTCCCGTCCTCTGCCTGAAACCTCAACAAGTCTCCCTTCATCCTGGTACCCTAAGGCTCTGTCTGGGGTGGCTTTGCCCACCTCTCAGCCTCCTCCCACGCTACCCCTTCTTTAGGCCTTCTGCTCTACTCACAGAGAAGCTCTGCAGGACAAACCAAAGCCCGGGAAAAATCCAGTCCTTTCTGGCAGTGGTTATTTATACCTCCTTCCCTCCCTCCCTCCACATACATGCACACACACACACACACACACACACACACACACACACACACGCCCCATCCCATCCCAAGACTCTTCTCCCATAACCCTCAGGTGACTCCAGATCACACTCCAAACCAGTGCATCAACATCACCAGGGCCTCTGGATTAAAAAGTGGATTCCTGAGCCCACCCAAGACACAAAGAATCAGAACCTCCATGGGTGAGGCCCAGAAGTGGGAGCTTTCAGTGAGCTGGAAAGCAGTTCTTATAGCCCAAAGTGTAAGAAGCATTCCCTCAAATCCACTGAATTCCATACCCACCCCAGTGTGCATATAATGATAACAACAGCTAGAACATTTATTGAGCACTTACTATGTGCCAAGAAGTGTTTTCACCTCTTAACTCACTGAACTCTTACAGGGACCATGCGAGGAGACAAGTTAGCAGCCCTACTTCATAGCAACTTTCCCATGTTCACAGCCAGCTGGTGGGAAAGTCGGGACAGCGGCCTTGGTCCTGTGACGTCACGGCCTGTACAGGCCCACCACACTTTCTCTAGTGCAGGCACCCACACTGACTCTCTGACACCTACCAAAGAGGAAACTGAAAGGCTGGGTGATGGAGAGGCTCCTGGCTTCCCTCTCGCCCCAAGTCTGGCCTGTACGCAGCTGAGCTGAGAGCCAGCAGCCACAGCCAACAGGCCCAAGGAGTTGGCAAGTGGCAGCTCCAGGACTTTGGAAGCCGCTGGGCCCCCACAGCCCAGCTCTGCCCACCATAGTGAATGTGCCTGCTGCCTTCCTCTCTGCCAGGGGCGCTGGACCTTGCCCGCCAGCCCCCATTGCCCCACTTAGCCTGGCTCCCTGAGACCTGAAGCCCCTTAACAGGGAGCCTCCTGGAATACTGCAGCC
>PVJA010001468.1:80413-126362 GCA_004027025.1 Myocastor coypus | reverse complement strand
AAAAAAAAAAAAAAAAAAAAAAAAAAAAAAAAAAAAAAAAAAAGAATCAGGGTTGCATTAGATAAGCATTTGCTGGGGTAAAACAAACACAAAACTAACTTTAACAAGAAATTTACAGGGAGAAAGTAGCCTTCTTACCAATGACTTGTGGGATGTGAAGACAGCTGGGAGGCATAAGCGCCTGCCTCACAAGTGCAAGGTCCCTAGTTTGATCCCTAGTATAGTATGCTGTGCTGCCCTGAAACCAGGCAAGGTGATACATGCCTATAATCCCAGTGCTAAGGAGGCTGAGACAGGAGGATCACTGCGAATCTGTACTTGCACGGTCAGACCTGATATACAATAAATAAAGAAAAAAGATCTGTTGTGCAGTAAGATTGCTAGGTCCAACTAGTCAGAAAAGTGAGAATGATTTTCAGTTGAAAGTAACTACTTTTTTTTTTTTTTTTAAATATATATATTATGGCTAGCTAAGCCTGCCCCGGTGGTGGGGCTAGCACAGCATGTGGCCCTGGGGCTCGAACTGTGGTCCCTGAGGTTGCCTAAGCTTGCCTAAGCAGGTGCTTTAGACTGCTGAGCTGTCTTGTTGGCCCTGAAATTGACTTTCAGTGTGCTGAAACCCAAAGATCAAACAGTTATGTGTGTGTGTGCATGTGTGTGTGTGCATGTGTGTGTGTGTATATATATATATATATATATATATATATATATATGTATATATGTATATATATAAATTTATTTATGTTATGGCCAGCTCACCCTGCCCTGAGGGTGGGGCTGGCACAGCATGTGGTGCCAGGGATCGAACAGTGTGATCCTTTGGTTGCCTAAGCTTCCCTAAGCAGGCTCTTTAGATGGCTGAGCCATCTTGCTGGCCCAATTATGTTTGTATTTTTTAAACAGGTTGAAATGGAAAGAATCTGAGATGATGATGAAAAAAAATACACAAAAGTATGTCAAACATATCTAACAATTAAAATGCATAGAAAATAGAAGTGGTTGAGGGAACATTTGTTTCAAATGGGCCTGTTCCTATCTGCACAGATTTTGATTCCCTCGAACCCACAGTGTCCAGAGGGTGCTGAGATGCTGAAGCCTTCCCTTGTGGGGGACCTCTCCCCCACTGTTGATATCACTGGTGTTGTAAAATGCAAACTGGCCAAAGAGGAACCCTAACAAATGCCGCAAGACAGGAAGTGATGCACATCTGGGGGCTGCATCAATTAATTTTGTGTTAGCACCAGCCACTACCACCCTTCCTGAAACCGTAAAAGCCACACACCTGGTTTCTGCCCAGGAGCAGATGATTGCATGAAATTAAAAAAGAACTGGCTTGCACATGTCTGGGCGTGAGAAATCCCATCCCTAGCAGCATCCTCAAACTATGGCAGGTGGGTCTGGCTCAGGGGACTGCAGGCCCCAAGAGAAAGCCCTGGAAATAAACACTCTGGGCTTGCACCTGCCTTGGAGCCCCAGGGTACCAAGGTAAAGAAAGATGCTAAAGTGTGAGCTCTGTGCATTCAAACTGAGCCAGAGATGACCTTGTCCTGGTCATAGGTGCCTGCCTGCTTGTACTGCAGGGCTGGGACAGCTAGATGGCTTTAGCCTATGCCAGTGGCTACTGTAGTCTTCCTGGTCACCAAGACCCAGCATGACCTGCAGGCATGAAGACAGCCTGTGTGAATCTGCTATAGAGCTCTGAGCTAGGGATACAGGGTTAAAAGTGCTCTCTTGAGGGGCTAGGAATGTGCCAGAGGTGGCCAAAGGCTAGTCCCTAGATCAGGGCCAAACAAAGATTGCTGTGGAGCAGCAGGGAGGCCTCGAAGCCTCAGTGCTGGTCTGAAGAGTGGCCAATCACACCATTATCACTGTCCTACACTGCGGGCAGTCACAGAAGCTCCTTCTGCGGGGCTGTCTGGCACAAAGGCACATGACTCTCTGGACTCTGGAGGGGCCATCACTCTATGACCAGTACTTCGGTCTGACTTGATGCAGCCCTAGCAATTTCCTTTCACTGTTGACTTCTACATTTTTCATTCAGTTATACAGTAATTTATTTTTTATTTTTTATTTTAGCAGGAATCAAATTCAGGACCTTGCACTTGCTGGGCAGGTGCTATGCCACTAAACTATATCTCTGGCTTATACAATATATCTTAAATTTAGAATTTCAAAGGCTCATATCCCTCACTGCACCGCATATACAATGACACAGATGTCTCCATCCTATTTTGCAGAGGACAGTCTGCTGGGCAGCATCTCCTTGCTTCTGGGAGGCAGTAACCCCCAAAACGGACATGTTGGATAGTGGAATCAGCTGCTCTATGGTTTCCCAGTTCTACTTAAAAAAGTAAACCCATCCCACTTTTTTGGACCACATAGCAGCATCCCTGTCCAGTGTGTGGTAGCTCCAACGTGCTTACCCAGTGGGCTCACAACTCCTGGGGATAGACCTGTGGTGGAAGGGAGGCGGAAAGGGCCCTGGGCAGGGGCACAGCAGGGGCACGGACGGCACCCTTGGCCTCTGTGCCTCAGGGGTGATGATGAAGGGTCTTTGAATGTGCCCAGTGCTCTGGAAACACCAATCTTCCTGCTCCCACTTGGAAATTATGAAGCCCATGCTGAGAAAAACCTTTGGAGACAGCTCCGTTTCAAGGGAGAACACGGTTTTTGGATCACTTCAGCTGTACTCTAGTGCATTTTGCACACACATGCAAAGTTCCTGGTTTTATTATTCATACTTGTCTGACCTTGTTAGTAAACTCAGATTTAGTGTAACCTCAGGGGCTCCTATATTTGCTTTACTGAAAGCTTCAAGTTTGTTTTTGCTGAGAATCTTAGCAACATTTAGAATGTTTTTAATTGTTTTCAATAAACACCATGTTAAAAACTGAGATTGCTTTAAATTTAACATATCTGAAATCTCAGGGTGACTTTTTTCCTTAAGGATATGTATATATCTACACATATCCATCTGAACATGAATATATATTCATTTACATTAAAAAATTATAAAAATCACTACACAGTGTAAGTTTCTGGTATGCATCTAGAATAATGTTAGCTGTTATAATTAAATTTCAGTATTGAGCAGATCCAAACAAAAACTTTAAAAAGAAATGCTAGGAAAATGTTTTTAGGTTATCAGAGGCTTTAAATGCCTTTAGCCAGTTTCATTTAAGGAACATCAGTTCATCTCTCAAGAACACTTTTAACTGTGGTCAGTCTGAGAAGCAATGCTTAAAATTTATCTGAGAAGGTACGTAGCTGCTGCCTGCAATGTGGCTGTCATCAAGTGACTTTATGGAAGTGGCTAATTGTCCATGTACAAGCCTCATTTTCTGTGCTGTTGGCAGGCAGATAGTTCAAGTTAACAATAAGCTTATTGAAAAATTTACTGCTATTCAGATGTGTTCCTATTTAAACCTTTCAGCCACAGAGAGTCAAGAGTCGATCTGCATGCATCATTTTTACTGCCTTTGCCAAGAATTATGTGACCACATGCCAAAACTAACAGCCACCACTTGGAACGGGCAGAGATCACGAGCCCTTGTCCTTCGGTTGGGCCACAGGCTGCCTGTGTTTAGAGGATGTGAAAACAGAAAGTTGTTACAGGTAATAAAGGAGCTCTGACGTCAGTGATGGCTCCTAGGAGAGGCTTCCCAAAGGCCACACGGGAATGGCAGTTACCAACCTTGCTGGAACAGGGGATGGTGCAGAGCAGGCACTGGGAGTCCATCGATGGCCACAGGCTTGTGGAAATAGGCATCCAGCCAGGCCTCGCACTGCATCAGGGGCTCTGTCATTCCTTCTGGATTGCTGAGAGCCTCAGGAACTGCTGGGGCCTCCGTGGGGCTGCAAAAGTGATAATAGCGCCTTAGGAAACTTCTGGGCCCTGCCTCCACACATGTGATAAGCTAATGCCTACTGCATTGAGCTGGGGAACATGGCCAGCTGCTCCCTGGGCGCCTGTGTCCAGTGGCTGTACAGCAGGCCTGAGAGCAGAAAGACAGACTGGAGGAGGTGCAGGAAGAAAGATGCCATCGTCTCATCTACTCTTCTATCTCCAGGGTGTGCTCTTCCGCACAGGTACTGTGTGACCTACAGGGATGTGGAAGAACAAGAAGCAGACACGTGAAAACAGCTTAGTGTGCTCTGTTATAAGGCGTATGGATGGCATTCCGACAGCCAAGATCATCAAGTACTCTTCATCAAAAAATTCTCCACAAATCTGTACTCTCCATATCCTTCCACATAGTCTAAATCCCAGCAACGAAGACTGCATCCCTTCCTTTGGGTGACTGTGCTGCATTTGGGAGAGTTTCTCAGAGCATGACCAGGCCACATATTGCCAAGCTCCTGAGTAGCTGATCCACGCAGGAGTCCCCTGTGGGGGCTGGGGGGGGGGGCTTCTTCAATGATGGGACTGTGATGGCCATTTCTGGCATGGCTACTTTTCTCTCTAATCCTCCTGGCTCTTCCTAGCTCCTGCCTCCCCGTTAATGGATGTGTAGGTGCCAACATTTCACAGAAGCTTCAGGTCACTGCTTTATTGCTTCGGCACGCATTGCCCTTCTGTTTACTTGCTCTGGCCTTCACAGAGCCCACTGCTCACCTTTGGCCAGGGTCTACCTTTTAAGGTTGTGCCCTGAGCCAGTGTTTTTGTTAGAAGCCTGTTTCTGGGCTCAGATTCTAGAGTTCCATGGAAGATCCAGTACTCATTTCCATTTCCTGGGACTCTACATGCATGGACCACAGCCCAGGGTTGGATATCTCTGATGGTTTTCTTCCTTTTCTACTTTCCGAGGCCCCAGACAGGTAGTGTGCTGCTGTGAGGCTCCTCAGGACCAGTGGACCCTTTCCTAGACTCTTACTTACAAAGCTTCTGAGGCTGTTGAGAGAAGGTGGAAAAATGAAGGGCAGAGGCAAGATGCTCCCTGAGCCTGTCAGCCTGGCCTTCCTGTCCTCTGGCCAACGGCTCCCCAGGTATCCTTTGAGGAATGGTGTGAACACTTCCATCTATAGATGATCTGTCCTTACACATGACCCTTTTGAGCACCCTGGTGAAGTAGGTGCTCTTTGTCGACCTGGAAATCTGACCTGGCTCAGGTATGCCAAATGATGCCCAAAATACCCTAAGACATAAGCTTACCTGTGTATGAGGTAAGGCAGGAGGTGGGATAGCTTCCACAGAGAAGCCACGCAAACCATCCTGGGGGGATGTCAGGGTGAGCAAAGATGCAGAAAATGAAAGGCCAATGGCAGGAACTCAGGATGTAGGGATGGTAGGATCTCCGGTCTCTGAGTGGTACACACGAGCTGCGTGGCAAGCCAAGAAGGGGCTTCCTCTCCTACAGGTAGGGTATCTCACATGTGTAACCTGTGGACATCTGACCGTTGATCATGAGGTGACTGTCCCCTGGAGGAAATAGTAGTAAGAACAAGGCCAGCCCCAGTGATCCTCAGAGGACAAATACATCTTGTGGCTCCTGTGTGAGTGCTGCCTGCATAGTGCCTGTCCCCATGCTAGTGTCCAGGTTTGCAGATATGGGCCGCAGGCAGCCAGTGGTTCGTCTCAGCATAGCCAGTATCAGAGGCTGGCTTGGAGAAGATGGCACAATCAATGTCTTCTCTCAAACCAGGAGTGTGGGCAGCATGTACAGTGGTTAGCTCTCACTTTCTTGTGCAAAGGAAGCTAGGCTTGCACAAATCTGGACAGTCAGAGGTGCACCATGAAACTATGTCTTCCTTCTGATTACAGAAGTATACTCTCATGGTTAAATTAGAAGTTCTGGAAGGTAAGACGAGCTCACACATGCAGCAACACGCTGCAGGCAGACCCATGCTGGTACGTTCTCACTACAGCAAGTGCATGTTCACCAGTTCTGCATTCTGTCTGAGGGACAGGAAGTCAGACAGACAGCCATCCTTGCATGTAGGCACTAACAGCCCTCAGAAAGGCACCAGGGGATGGATGGAGACGGTGGCTGTGAACTCAGCATGCAGGAACAGGCCACTGAGATGAGTAGTTTGGCCAGAAACGCAGGCGTCAGCAGGCCAGCTGACCCTGTCCACATTATGGCCAGACAGACTACGTCTTGGTTTTTCCCCAAGCTGCTATAGGATAGATAGGGCTCTTTTTTAGTCTTGCACCTTAAATAGACAGGTTGCTGTCTTAGCCTGAGCAGCTGCCTGGAAACCCCTGCTGGGCCCTTTCATGAAGAGGCCCCAGAGAGGCCAGGACTCTTCCACAGGCAGAGAATGGGGCCTCTCCTGGAGCTCTTCCTGAAGAAATGGAAACACTGTCTTCTCATTGCCTCATTTCTTTTTCTATTAGCGATGTTTGATCGTGGAAAGGAGAATTTCTGTCCCATGTTAAATATTATTCAATGGTAGAGACAAAGTTCTTATTGTGTTCTTACTCTGGTCCCTACTAACCAAACATAATGGTATATGAAAGGGAAGGTGGAGAAATGTATAATATATTTTGCCATTCTGATCACCAAGGATACCAGAGAACAGGGAGCAGGCCTAGGGTCCACCTGTGGGTAAGTCAGAGCTCCTTCAGAGTATGGCCAACAGCAGCCTCAGGGTTGACTCTTTCTGCTCAGACAGGAAGCTAACAGCCTTGGCATGCATGCACAGTGACCATCAACCGAGGAAACCAGGCAGGACTGGACCATGTCGAGCCCCCATGCCAAACCACCTTGGGCTGGGTTCCTCTGTGAGAGGAACTCAGAGGACTTCCATAGAGTCCAAGTGATGGGATGGGCTAAGGATCAAGCAAGCAGCAAAGGCAAGGGCCTCCAGGTCAAAGTCATGGCTAACTTTCAAGACTTCTGAGGTCTGGTTAGATACCAGAACACCACAAATAGGGTTTACTCAGAGAAGCCAGCATTCACTATGCGAGACGGGCATCTCAAAGTGAGAGGCAGGAGTTTCTGGAATCTCCAGTGATCACCAAGCTTCCAGAACTAATGGCCCATATGCAGAGGCACCCCAAGTGCCTGGTATATTTGGTGTTCCCAGCCATGACCATGCTGGTGGCCTTCCTGCCACCTTGCTAGGGGATCTGAAACATGAGCTGCACTTCCTACCATTTCCCTCTCTTAAAAGGATATGTGAAGAATTTTTATAGTAGTAAAATTCATCTTAAATTGATTTTTTATGCTTGTGCTAAAGATCTCACCTCTGATTTACTCTGTAGTTCTCCTTTTTAACTCTTTCTCTATTGGCACTAGATAACTAGTCATGGGTGAAATGTAATTAAACAGCTTTGATTCCGAAGCAAGGATTTATGGGACTACATTTAAAATGAATGGCATTAAACACACACATAAAACCAGATTTTTAAAGCCATGACACAAATTTCCATTTCTACAATAAAATGAAATTTATTCTCCTGCCCTGCCCTCTTCTCCAACCTTGCCTGGCTCGTCCCAGGAAGAGCTCTGGTGTGACAGCACTGCTAACAGCTGCTGTTATGATGGAGGAGTTTCTCCAGGATTCCGCACTGACGACCCCTGCAACTCAAATAATTACTGGCTCCATGGCGCGCACTCTCTTAAATCCCACATCCAAGTCTTCTGAGTACCTCAGCTGGTGCTTACGTGCAAACCCCTGTGACCAAATCATGTCCCCAGGAACACACTACAACATGGAAACCCAGGCAGCGCCTCCCTAGGCAGCATCACTGGGTCTGGGCCAGGATGCCAGCTGGGAAGCCAGCACAGCAGGACAGAAGACCCTTTACCAACATCCACGGAGACTCTGGAGGGCACACCAAAGTCCCATCTCCCTAGAGTCTCCCAGGATGTCACTTGTCACTCACACGATAATCTTGAGGTACGAGCTTTTGATACTGGAACCCCTTTCATTCTCTTAAACCCCATACTGTGGTGCTGTGGTTCATGAATTTC
The DNA here is from genome assembly GCA_004027025.1 of Myocastor coypus. Taxonomy (NCBI): domain Eukaryota; kingdom Metazoa; phylum Chordata; class Mammalia; order Rodentia; family Myocastoridae; genus Myocastor; species Myocastor coypus. The sequence continues at coordinate 118,443 of PVJA010001468.1, read as the reverse complement.
ATTCTTTCTACAATTCTAGTTGCAAACCAAATTTGGTAAGAACTGAATCAAATTTCCCCAAAAGATCAACATTGCACCTAACTATTGAATTTGATTCAGTTCTCATCCCAAACTGTTTGCAACCAGAATTATTGAATGAAAGAAAGAAGTTTGTTTACTTAGGTATTGCTATATAGGAGGATGACAGGTGGCTGAACAAGGACCCTGCTTCCTTGAGCTCTGTCCACAGCAGAGCAGCGCATCTCAATGAAGCAAAGATGGAGTCACAGATGGACCATGCCAACGATTTTGTGAAGAAATTCCCAGCTGTTGGCTATCTCAGGATTCCTTTAAAACATGTAGGACAACAATTCTTTGCCTTTCATAGAAGCTCCTAGAATTCTGGTGGAGGGAATGCCCTATAGTAAGTTCTTGTGCAGCTGTTACCCGAGAGCAGAGCCCTGACCCTGGATTTGGAGAAAGGATGTCCCAGGGTGGCATATACTTCTGATTTGCTTGATAAAAATATCCCTTTGCTTAAGACCTACCAGCACAGAGACTAGTGGCTGAAACTGTGACAGCACAGACTCCTGACTTGTAAGTAAGCAAGGTAGTTGTTGCAGGGGAATGGACTTGCTGTCTGGCATAATGCTTGTGTTTTAAGACAGGGTCACAGACAGAAACACAAAGGAAGAAGGGCAGCATCAGGCCTGAAGCAGAGAGAGACTGGAAGGTGACTTAGCCAAGCTGAAATGAGGGGACCGCAGTGGATAGGAACATACACACCACAAGGAAGTTCTGCCTTGTTCTAGCCAGTCCTGGCTTTAGGGTGGATCAAGTTAGCAAAATACTAAGCAGAGACAGGAAAAACAAGGTTCTCCACTACAGATATAGCTAGGGACTCACTCAGGAGATACGACAGTGTGCCAGGACAGCCTTGCTTGGGTCTAGCGCTTTATCATGCATTGTCATGCACTGGTGTAAGAAGAGGGAGGCAGAAAGAAGCCTTCTGCCATGCCATCTTCTAGATCTTCCCATTTTACAGATACACTTAGTACTTGATACCCAGTGCGGTGGCAGTCTTGGATACTCAGACTCTGAGGGGCAGCAGGCCTCCAATGGCAGTACAGAATCACTAGAGGACAATTTCTCAGTGAATTCTACTCCTCAAAGACATTAATGTACTTGGCTTATATCCCATTTCACGTAAGAAAACTGGCTACAAATTCTTTGTAATTTAATCAGATCTGATTAGCACCGTTAGTCACATCCACCAAGCAGACTATGGAACATTCGAGATTGATGTTGCTATGTACTCACGATCCCTTCTATGATTGGCACACTGCTCTCACCCTTCATGGGATGGCATGTTTGTCTTAGGTTTGAGAATGTTAACTTTGACACTGGATTGTAACCCACTACAAAAGTTCCACTGACCCCAACTCCTCTGGAACCTGGCGAGGAGCTGACACATGCCGTGTCCTTCAGCAAGCAGCAAAGGCAGACAAATGGAAACTTGTGGAGACTCTGGCAAAGCTCTCAGCAGGAGGGAGAGCTCAGAGCCATGCCCACACACAGCACAACGGATGCTCCGGGATGAGAACTATTTCCCATACCAGGTTTGCTGAGCAAACCTTGACTTCTCTGGCTTCCACAGTGCAATGCAGAGAGCAGGAGAAGCCTAGGGACTCAAGGACAGAATGCCAGACATCACAGGCTCACAACTTCAGTAGCAACAACTGCATAGACAGTGGCAGGGATTCTCTCTCGGTCTCCCTGGCAAGTACACAATAATATCCAATTTAGAAGATCTCTGACAGTGTTGCCTGTCTTTGATGGATGTAGCCTGCGTCCGATTTTACTTTCTCACTAAAGTTCAGGGGTTTTTCTTCTGGGGTAGGGCTGAAGACAAGAAACAAACTAGGCTAGCTGCTATCAATAAATATCACCTTTTAAAAAAATAAATGAGGCTAAATGAAGCATTTCAACATTTCACTACAATCCAGTGTTGGTTTGATTCCACCTGTGCACCATGCACGAAGCTCTTTAGTGTGACTGGCTTGGGAAGGTCCCTTCCTGGGCATGGACAGCCGGCTGTGCAGCTGAGGAAGAGGAAGATGGAACACACAGGCTAACACCAGCAACTCTCCCTTCCAGCCTTTCACTGACCCCAGGTTTGAAAGGGCTGCCCAGGACTCCCCTCTTCCTGCATGTGGCTGTCTCATGGGAGCTGACGCATGCATAACGCAAGTGATTATTCTGTGGCAGAGCCTGGTGGACAGCTGCTGGTCGGGTGATATCACCAGGTAGGTGTTTCAACTTGTGCAATTACTTGCGTTTCTCACAGTTATTTTTACGAGACAGAAAAAGGAGAAGTATAAGTGCCGATGCTAGTTATAAGACACACTCACTTTTAACAGCGCAATGGTGGAAAAACGAAAAATCAAAGGCCCGACAAGAGAGTTGATCTACAGGTACAGCAGGGCCTCAAGGTTATTAGCAATGTACAGTGGCAATGACAGCCCTGATCGTGTGCTTGTGTGTCATGTGCTGTTCTCACCGACCCAGGCACTAGCTGATCTCATTGATTCTCAGCACACCCAATAAACAGTGCTTCTGTGAAAAAAAAAAAAAAAATGAGTAAGCCTGTGTGAGGTGGCAGCACACAAGTAGATACAACAATTAAAAAAAATCTCTCTGAGACAAGGATGTTTCATCACTCATCACAGGTAGTTTTACTGATTAATTTTCACCAATTTGGTACCTATAATTTTGGATCTGAAATTTCTTTCAAAGGCTTGGTGTTAAAGACCTGGTGGCCACCCTAAGGGGTACGGCAAGCTGGGAGGGGCAGAAGTTATAGGAGGTGGGGTCTCCTCAGAGGAGCTGACCCACAAGGCACGTACCTCGGAGAGGGTACGGGACAGCCGGCTCTTCTTTCTCTCTGCTTCCTGGCCGCTGTAAGCCTCCTCTCCCCCATGCTTCTGTCAGGATGTTCTGCTTGCCACAGCTCAGAGTGATAAGAGTTAGGCAATGCTGCATGGAAATCTCTGAAATCATGAGCCTAAATAAATCTTCACCTCTATTCTTTTTTTTGTTTTGTTTTTTTTTTTGTTTTAAGAGTCAGGTATTCCATCCCACCAATGGAATGCTAATGGTACCTACTTTCAAAGGTTTAATTTGTACAAAAGGAAAATTTTCTAAAATATCAGACAGGAGATAAACTGAACCAGAAGGCTCCCTTGGGAAGATGGCATTTCACCTTGTGCCCACAGCAAGGCTAGCCAGGACTTAAAAGCCTTGGTGAGCCTTCCTGGGCAATTCCCGATACAGGTGGACATACAAATGCCCCTCGTCTTTCCGACCGTCCTACGCTGACATGAACTCTACAGTTAGGCTCTATCCTATCACGGACCACTGAATGGTTCATTCCCAAAGATGACCATAGCAGAGGGGAAAAGATAGTTTAAAATTTAGTCAGGCTCTCATTCACTCACTTTCTGGGTGGCCATAGGTAATGTTTATGAACTAGCATCCATTTTTAATGAGTGTCCCCAGCATTCCAAATTTGGATCTCAAATTAATCTTAGAATTGAAACAAGACCACAAAATAATTTATTATAGTATTTTAAACACCCACAGTATACAGGAAATCTTGGTAAATTTTCAACTCCTCCCCATATTATTTTTTTCTTTTAAAAATAATTGATTCTTAGAAATATATCAGCAATAATAAAATATTTTACAAGTCAATTTAAATAGTATATCAACTCCTCCCCAACAGAATTATATATTTTTTCTTTTAAAAATAATTGGTTTAAAGAACACATCAGCAACAATAAAACATTTTAAAAAGACAATTTTAATAGTATATTTGGCAGGATAGAATGCCTTAAAAAGCCTATTTATTTTTATACCTAAAGTGCAAATCATTAAAGCAAAAATTGTACTTAAGCAACACTTTAACATATCATTAAAAGTCTCTACTATTTGACAGATGAAGATAAAAACACCCCAAAACTATAGATGAATGATCAAGTCCCTAATGATTCCAAAACAATTACAGGATGCAGAGCAATCTAGTTAAATTTTATTCAAAAGCTGACTACACTTGTGTTTTCTTTTATTTTTCTATCAAGAAACCCATGAGGCTTAAGCACAATTCATTATGTATGAGACCCCACTTGCGGTGCTCGACTGTTGATTAATAGCAAAGTTTGCTATGTGTACATTTGCAACATTAGATGCATACAATATGCTAACTTATTCTTTCACTGAAACTAATTATTTACAAAAATGACTACTTGAGACTACAATTTATTAAATGCATGCATCCAGTCTCAATTTGGCCCCCAAAGACAGCCTGGAATGAAGATCTTTTACTTGATGTGACAACTTCTAGAAATGCTGTTATTAATATTGTAAATGTGGCAAATAAAGAGTTCAAATAGCCTTATGTCTATGTTGCCTTTGCTTTCCACCACTGAGCAGTGAACAAAGAGGCTTTTTAACGTTTCACGCACATATGAAAGGTACATTCCTCTCTCCCTATTTAATTTAGTTTCTTTTCAATAAAATGTTTATATACCTGTAAAACTATAACACTGTTAAACAGTCATTCCACTAGTCTTATCAAATTGTTGGGGCTTTCAAGGGATGCTTATTTCTCAAAAGATCTTTTGGGAAAGATCTAGGTAACTTTGCATTATTCAGCAATTCTTCTTCCCCACCCTAGCAAAGAAGGAACATCAGTCTGTGGGCTTAGCTATGGGCAGGGATTACCAATGCCATATAGCTGCATGTGGATTTCAAGTGAGGTATGTGGCTGATTGTGGCTTTGGTGATAACTCTATATCATGTGCACAGCCTAGAGCAGAATTCACCTGCTCTGAGGATTCTCAGCTTCCTAGACTCTGCTGGGATGACCTACACATACTCTGCAGCTTTTCCTTCTGATACCCGCAAAGCCTCTGCCATGCTGGGGCGGGGTGGATATGACAGCATGCTTGCTAGAGAGACAAATCACATTGCTTTCACACTGAATTAAGGAAAATCAGGGTCCAAAGATGAGACCATAGAAGAGAGGGTCAGAACAGGCTATCAGCTGCTCTGTACCTTTAAATTTTGCAAGACATCGAAGAAAAAGTTTCAAGCAGAGACCTGCTCTGGGATATAAGATTTTAGGGACTAGGGAACTACAATAACAGTGGCAAGGCCTTTGCTCTCTAACAACACGTAAGCATTAAGAGAAAAATCACGCAACATAAGCAGGAGGGAAATCTCAGGACACCTGGTCAAGCAAGGTGCACACAAGACAACTGGCTTAGTATCATGCAATTTAATATGGTGACACTCTCAGTAGCACAACCCAGATCAACCACATGAAAGCATCTGGTTCCAAAAGTCCCCTGTGAGAGATGTCTCATCTCGTATCTCCACTGTACCACGTGGCACCCTTGAAGGTAGGGTCTACCAATGAAAGTTGAGGATGAACTAAGCATATGAAAACAAGGTCCATGCCTGTATAAAATTTCATGGCTAGCCATTGAGACCTAACAAGTGCCATGCATGTAGTTAGAAACAATCCTATTTGCTCCTCCCAATAATGCTTAAGGCGTAATTATTATATCCATATTCTAGAAGAAGAAACCAAGGTGTAAAGGATGTATAATAATATATCAAAGCCACAAAGGGTGGAACAAGCAGTTACATTAAAATCCGATCCCAAAAACCTCAATCTGAACCATTTCCATAACACTGAATACTCTGGCTCATCTCTAAAACTGAAATAAATGGTTACCCCTTCTTAGGAGAAGTCTAAGTTGACAGGCTCTCTTCTTTTTGTTTTCTAAGACCAATTTATTAACTATGATACATTTCACATAAGAACTTTCCAGTTTTTTACACTATTCCCATTAAACAAATACAACATTTTGTAGCAAACACATGAATTTCAAAAATAAAACCAAACAAAAACACACCTCCTGAAATGCCTCAGCCCTCTCAAAGCCTGACCACGCTCTGATCAGGTTGGAGATTCACAAACCTATGATGTATTACAGTGTCTATTTTTCTTGATATGAAATATACTTAGTAGCACTTGGGCTTTTTCTTTTTGACTTTTAGGTACCATGTGTAAGCTTTCCCCAAATCCACAGTATTACAATTTATGTCCATAAATCTCCTACTCAATGGGAATCTGAGCATCCAATCCAGTTTTTTAACATTCCAGATGTTTCCAAAAGAGAGACTGGATGCCTATACTATAGGATTTCAGGTCTCTAGGCAGGTACCACTTTTCTTTGAAGAAACCCTTATATGTGTTTAAAGACCTCAGGACCAGTTCACACTATATACAGCATTCCTGGACACAGTTCAAAGGCCTAGAGGGGCCAGGAAAATAGCTCCATGGCACAAGTGCCTGCCTGGCAAGTGCAAGGTTGTGAGTTTGAACTCCGGTACTGCAAAATAAGAAAAAATAAAATAACACACACACACACACACACACACACACACACCAAGGCCTGGGCCCAAAGTGCTCCATGAAGCCCCCATCTCCTCCCCCACTTCCCACCTTCCAGAAGTAAGATCTGGAGTGGCCAAGCCATAGTGCTGTTCCATGTGGCCTGTAAGCCATGAAATATGGCTGTGCTAAGTAGGGGATGGGGCCGCATAAAGAATCAAGTGACGGCCTTTCCTCAGAGATGGCTCCAGCCAAGGTATCTGAACTACCAACTGCACCTGCCTCTGAGCCTCGGGGTCCTATGTGCCACATCCTGGGTACTGGACACCTGCTCACTGAAAAAATGAGTAACTGAGACGAAAAAAAAGTAAACATAGCCACCACAGCATAAGCAATGAAGAACATCCAAATTTCAAGTTTCACTTTTCTAGTGAATAATTTTCTGGAAACCATTCTCTAGGGAGAACAACCCAGAAAAATTTCGTAAACAGTGAAAGCTACATTTCTTTGCCTTTCCAGACTTTGTAGCAGAATAACCAACTTTGCTAAGACCCAGAGACCTGGCATCACTTCCGATTTCACTTACTTTGGTAGACTTAAGCACTAAGCCTGGAAGTAGTGCAGATCCTTTGTATTTATGCATTTTCTGCTCCTGACCTAGGGAAGCCAATCTAATAGTAAGATGAGACCCAAGAAAGGTCAGGAAAGAGCAAAACCTCCAGCCCTATCTATCATCCATCATTTCCAACAGTCAGTTGAACTCCAGTAATTACACATACGCATCCTATATGAAGTCCACTGCGCTGGGCCCTCATTTGTCCTTCACGGTTCTCGGCCTTTCAGGAGGGGGCCCGCTGGGTTGTCAGTGGAAGAACAATGAATGAGGAGGCCCTCGTGGGGAGACTCTTGGCCCTAACCGCTAACACGCAATAGGCTTGCTCTGCAAATGTCGCCTTCCATCTATCAGAGGACAATGATGGGAACATCAAAATGAAGCCCACTCCTGGGAAATGGGCATCTCGAGTCCCTCCTCTGGGGGCCGTGGCTCTGTAGCTGTGTGGTAAGCAGCAGGCAAGGTGTGCCAGATGTGAGAGGTTGGGGCATGGGCAGGAGCCCCCAGAGCTCAAGAAGCCAGAGCCCAGTTACCTTTGAGCTCCTCGCCAGCATCACCCTCCTATCTCCCAGGGCAGGCAACAGTTTTGGATTTTCTGTCTTAATGAACACATAATAAAAATCAAGAGTTTTGGAACAGACAAACTAAAATTCATCCACCCTGAATGTGTTTAAAAAATGTGATCTCCATACATTTTACAGACTGACTTTTCTTTCTGTGATGCAAGTACATCTTGCCTCTTAGCAAAGGAGCATATAATTCAAATTTTAAAATAATAACTAAATGTTCTAAAGACACTTTTGCCTTGTTTCTTTCCAAAGGCATAGAGCAGATGAGGACTGACCTCCACAGGGCTTAGTCCCATTAACTTGTATACTGGGCTCATTAATAAATAACTGTGCCACTAAATTACCTGTCTTGTAAATTGGTTTGTACAGTTTTAAATAAATAATAGATAGTTCCTTATTATCAAACACAGTGGAGTTTTTAAAGAAAAGCAAAGCTTATGATATAAGATAGCCCTGCGATTTTCTCTGGAACAACTCTCTATCGCTCACTTCTGAGAAAGTCCTTGTTTCTCCGGGGAACCGCTGCAGCTGGGACGCCTTAGCCGGTCAGCACAGCTGAAAACATCGCCTTTAATATCAGACAACCATACTGACTATACGTTAGTGGCCAAAAATCTTAAGTAACTATTAAATAGACAGTTAATGTGATTGTATTTTAAAACACTGAGGTCATATTTAATTTTGAACTGAAACTCTTAAAATGCACTTTCTGGCAAGAATATGGAGTAATAAAACAGCATTAACTACAGAAAAAAAATCTAAAAACTCACATTATTAAATCTTTTTTCCAGAGTATTAATATTTGCAAGAAGTAGATTACAAGGAGCAGAAAGCATTTGCACTTGTTTTTTTTAATACAAGAATTGTCCCTGGCACTGAAAAATCAGCATTTTCAGCTTGAGGGATGATATCACTCTGAAAGCAGAGCTCGGCTGCTGGGCCCACCCTCCCTTCGGGCTGGACGCTGGCTGCCCTCCCGGGTCCTTTGTCTTCCTTCCAGAGCTCTCAAACTCCGATCAGCTACACCCTCAGCTCTTCGGGTCCATACTCCACTGGGAAAGAGCCCAGTTATGATCCAGAGAAGGAAGTAAGAGCAGGGTGGGGTGGGTGAAGTCTACAAAGAGCAAATGGGTGGGCGGGAGAGCCAGGAGGAAGGAGGTTAGAAGAGCTTCCAGCTGCAGAGCAGCCGGCTGCCAGCCGCGTACAAAGTGCTAGTTGCTACTCGACCCTGGCTGGAAAGGCCAATTTCATACACCCTGTTCTTCATCTATAGGAGTCAACTCAGCCTTCTGGGACTTGTCATACCTCAGGCAGGTGGGTCAGGTCTGAGGCTTGTGAGCCTGGCCCAGTTCCCAGCTGCCCTAGGGGCAGGGAGGGGGAAGGACACAGTGTTTTGTAGTGAAAACAACCCAGCACTTATTTACCCATGTTCTGAGAGCCAGAGAAGCAAACCCTGGTGCCAGGGGCAGTGTTTCTGAGCTCTCCGGCTTGACCCTGAAATTCTGTATCTCAGATAGTGAAGAACAGACTAGACAGACGCTACTGAAGCCAGGCTCTGGAAACTCAGGCACCACATCAGATTTCTTTGCCTGGTACCTGACACCCCAGTCTCCCCTGTTTTGGTCCCCTTGGCCAGCACAGCATGTCTTCTACCCTTAGTCCCCATGGGCAGGCTATGGGCCTCTGGCTATGTCACGGGGCTACACCATGTTGCGTGAGCCTCCTCTGTGACCTGTGTCATTCTGAGAGCACACTGCCAGGGCACAGCCCCCCACCCCTGGCCCGATGTGCACACATTGGCCACACTCGCACTCCATTCCCTATCACACCTCCCCCACCTTGGAACTGCAGTTTCTGGTGGCAGGGACCTGCCCAGGTCCTCTCCTTCGTGGAAGCGACCCACACCCCTGCGGCCTTCTGAGCTCTTGTTCTTGGGGCTCCCCTTTTGGCCTTCTCCGAGGTGCTCCCTGCACTGATGTCCTTTTCTTAGTCTCAGGCACCACTGCTACCTGGCCCTAAGCACACTGCCTCCATTACTCCATTATGAGTAGCTCAAGTTTTAGGAGCGACAGGTACCATAACCTCTTCATTCTCAGGCAGAAGGCAACCACAGGCGAAGGAATCAAGTCTGTGGCGGAAGGTCCAGAATGTGGTCATGAGATGGGCCAGGAATCTTCTCAACTGCCCAATGGAAGTGGCTTCTGCCTTCAGCAACAGCCACACCCAGGGAACCTGCCCAGCCCAGACCTATCTTCCTAAGGTCCTACCTGGCTCACATCGCTATCCTACTTATTATCCCTCCCCAGCCTTCCATTGTGTGCCTAGAGCCAGACTTAAACTCTGTATCTTACCATCAACGCCCTCAGGCTCTGACATGGGACTCAGGCTCTGCCTCAGAGGGTCGCTAGGCTCCAACCCATACTTGCCCTTTCCTACCTTGCCCCGTCGCTTCCCTGTTCCACACCCCTGCAGTGGGTCCCGCACCTTGAACCCCAGCAGGTACACAGAACCTGCTCGCTGGGATCCCTCCTGGCTCTTCTGCAGCAGGGGCTGACTCAGAAGCTTGGAAAGGCAGCTGACTCCTGGCGCACGGGTGCACTCCCCAAGGACTAACATTCATGCCTCACCCTGCTCTACTTCCTGTCCTGTGGCTTCCCCAGTGCAGCCTGCTGCTTCAGAGAGCGCAGCAGCACTCACAGCAACTGATGCTTCAGCGTCTTCTGTGGTGTGCTCAGAATGTCTGAAGAACTGTCACTGGTGACAGCGTAAGTGAAAACTGCAAGCACAGGAACATGGAGGCAAAGAGATGTTCATATACATATTTTATTTATTTATTTTTAGTCTTTTTCAGACAGGGTCTCACTATGCAGTTTCAGGCTGGCCTTGAGCTCACTTTTGTAGCCCAGGCTGGTCTCGAACTCACACCGATCCTCCTGCCTCAGCCTCCCAAGTGCTGGGATTACAGGTGTATGCCACCATGCCCAGCTCATAAACATATTTTAAAAAGATGATTTACTTTTTAAAATTAAGAGTAAATATAACTATTTTGATGTATTTTGTTGCCCTGTTGTGCTCCTGCTAAGACCTTTAGCGTAACTCTTACTCATTGGCTATACATAAGCAAATAGGTAGTGTAAACTACTAAAGCTTTAGATTGTGCTCCTTCTATATGACTCTTTGATCAAAATATGAAATCAACTAAGAACTGCACGGCTGAATTACATTCAAGAGACACAAGGGACTGTCTTAGTTACTTTTTACTCATTTCTGGGACAAATACCCAACATTCAAAATGAAAGAAGGAAAGGTTTATTTAGCTCATAGTTTGTGGAGGTTTCAGTCCATATTCTGCTGGCCCAAGGCTGAATGGAACAGGGCAGAGAGCATCCAGTTGATGGCAGTGGAATGGCAACAAAAATGGTGACAGAAGCAGCCAACCAAACAGGGCAGCAGAGCAACAGCTCTAGTCTGTCTCTCTGTCTCTCTTTTAAAATTACATCAGGCTCTCTGCCTTAGCCTATCCACCTTAGGCTATACCCATAATCCCAGAAGTACTTAAAACACATAATCCCAGGGATCATGGGGCAAATCTCAAACTCTAGATCAGTACTAAATCACATAATCCCAGTAACTCATGAGTCAAGTCTCAATCTATAGAAGTCCCCACCCCATTACTGCATGAGGCTTTAAGGGGACAACTAGACCTAAACCACAGCAGGAACATTTTGTATTTTCTAGCTTTCATTCCCACTTAGAGTTCATGATTCAACAAATGTTCATGGACATGAGACTGCTCTGTATGACTCAAACTGAGTATCTGTCTAGACTACATGGTCAACAAATAACAATACTGTACTGTTTGAGATTGGCCATAACCTCTCACTGCTCTTCTCCCGGCACTGTGTTAGTGATCTGGGTTTGCAACCACCCACAACAGCACAAGGCAGCCATGAGCAAATATGTCACAGCCTGCCAACCAGCCAGAGGACGACCATGGCTGTGACTTAGGCCAGGACCTTTTCCAACTTGACATAACTGGCTTCTGTCTTGAAGTGCAGGAGCTTCAGAAGACTGACACAGTGACCCAAGAAAACAATCCAAAGCCAAAGAAGAGGGCTGTGCACTTGTGTCAGCCTACCTGTAAGCACCTCCTCAACACACCAGCATCTCCTCTGAAGCGGTTAAGAATTGAAGACTGTAATCAACAACAAACATGCCCCATTCTGCAGCACCTGGTCTATTTTGATCCAGGTGCCCCTCGTTCTCAGCTTAAGACTGAACATTTTCCTACACATGTATGCAACAGAACCCCAACTCCTGTTTTTCAGGAAGCAAGCCAGATAGGTAGACAGGGTAGGATCTAGCCTAGTGGTTCTCAACCTTTCTAATGCTGTGACCCTGCAATACATTTCCTCATGTTGCGGTGACCCCAAACCAAAAAATAATTTTGGTGGCTACTTCAAAACTGTAATTTTGCTACAGTTATGATTCAAAATGTAAATATCTGACATGCATTATGTATTCTCATTGCTATAAATCAAACATAATTAAACAGTGATTAATCACAACAACAATATTTAATTATATGTTGAGAAATATTTATTACTAATTCCAATAAATAATATTTCACCATGGCATAGTATGGGTTTAAATATAACAACAATTCCAAATAAGTAACATTTTCCAATGGCTTTAGGAGACCCTGTGTTTTGGTTGTTTGACCCCCACCGGGGTCGCGACCCACAGGCTGAGAACCACTGATCTAGAGCTACACTATTCAGCTTGGGAAACTGCAAACTTCGTGCTTGCCACTTCCACTACAGACTTCACAGGGAAGGGGGAAACAAATGTGAACATAAACGGTATCTTACAAAATGGAAATCTTGTGTGTGCACAGTAGACAACCAGCCTCCACCATGGGAAAAACTACCGGTTATTCCTCCAACAGAGTTCTAGTAGCTAGAAGATAAAAATGCAAAAACTTAAGACACCTCAAGATAAAAGACCCAATTAAAAAATGGGCAACAAATGAGAAAACACTTCTCAAAAGAAGAAGTAAAAATGGCCGGTTAACACTGGATGCAGCTTATGTATCCATCAACAGATGAATGGATAAACAAAATATGGTATTTATACACAATAGATTACTACTCTGCCCTCAAGATAAACTTGAGTCGTTTGTAGAAAAACAGATGCACTGTGAGAGCATAATTTTAGGTTAAACAAATCAGACATATAAGCTTAAATATCACGTAAGAGAAACTTGCAATATAAAACAAAAAGCAACATAAAAGGTACATAATATGAAATAAGGAGACCGATCTTGTGCAAGAGGGAAGGGGGCCCATGGATGGGGGTACACAGGAAGCAGGGGAAAGTATGATGAAAGAAGGTGTGTTCTGCTCATGGACCAGCTCCTCCCAAGGAATAAATAGGACTACTCCATACTGCAAACATCTGAACAAAATGCACAGAATAGAAATTAGTGTTTCTATTGAGCATCCAGAAACAAAGGAACTAAAAGAAACATTTGTATTTTTTCATTTGTGTATTTGGTACATGGCCTCACTATACAAACTGGACTCACGATGATCTTCCTGTTTTCAGCCTCCCCAGGGCTGGGATTAAAAATGGGTGCCACCATGCCCTACTCTGTCACAAGTTCAGCGGGCCCCCAGGCCGGGGTCGGTGCCCCATGTTATAGAAACATATTTTTAAAAGCCATGTAATAATTGTGTGCATGCCTGAGCCACAAGACAAAGAGGCATAATGAACCCTTTGGAGAACATGCCTTCTTCCATAACTACTTTAGGTTCCTCTGCTAGCTGAGGACTAGGATGGTGCTGTATCCAATGACAGGCCCAGGGCCAGCGGTGCTCCCGTGTCCAGGCTGACCCAAGGAACCCTGCCCTTGCTCTGTGGAGATTAGCCTCACAGTGGAAGCTGCTGGCAGATCTCACTGATACCAGCCATGTAGAAAGTATCTGCCAGGACAAGCAGTTTCCTTAAATTGAAAAATTCGCAAGAATGGAGACAGGGCCCCCTATCTTCTTTCTTACATAGCGCACTCGGGCTCATTCTCCCTGACAGTCCCTTGGAAGCCAGCAAATACTCCCGAGATTCTGGCTTTAAAAACAAAACAAAACAAAACAAACAAACAAACAAACAAACAAAAACACGTTAGTGATTCAACTTATTAACAAAAGCAGTTTTACAAACTTTTAAAAAATCATGTTTTTGTCCGCTTATTTATGGGTCTGCCCTGCCAAATGTTGGCTTCCTCATTGGAAAGTTTGCCAATTTTCTCAGAAGAGGTTTAAATAAACTTCTGAAGCCAGAGGAGTAATTTTCTTTACAGTTGACATTAAAAAGTAGCATGAAGTGAATGAAGGATGGTGGCTAGGCGCATCTGCCACTGTGCATTGGCTTAAACTTAAGAATAATCAACGGCAAGGGGGAAGGAAAGGTTTATGGGCCAATTGTCAAAACCAGGGAGTAACTAAATACAGAGATGCATAAATAAGAATATACATAGAATATTTCTTATTCAATTATTTAGAAAGAGAGCCAAAGAAAGATGTATGCCTACAAACAATTCATCACAAAAACAGCAGAACTTTCGCTTCTGTGAGGTGGACCTGTTCAAGGACCATGGAAGGATTTCTTCCGGAGCCTTCTAGCAACAATTAGGTACTGACTGATGCAACTTTCCTGGAGCACAATCTGAAATTTAAAATTTACTAATGTGAGAACCACCAGTAATAACTCTTGTACTTCCTACTGAAGCCATTTAGTGAATTCCTGGTATGGACCACTGGGTTGCAGAAAACACACGTGGTCCAACAGGGGAAGGAGGTGGCCTGGGCATCGCCAAGCATCAAGGATGAGCTTGGCCTTTCTTCTAGAAGACATGATGTGAAGCAGGAAGTGAGGAGACAGGATTGGGTCTCCCCAGCCCCTGGAAGAGAGGGCTGAAGGGAACCTGAAAAGCTGCCCACCAGGCCAGTGAGGAAGGCAAACTTGTATTTGCCTGTTGCCAGCCAATATAGGGAAGTCTCATTCAAGTCTTTATATGCTCCTACTGAAGCTGCTAAGCTATTCTTGCTGATCATTACAATACATAAATTTGATACACATAGCCTATCAGAAAGTCAGCAAACTGCTTATCTTTCAACCAATCCCCTGCTTCCACTTTACCTGACTGGACAGATTCCAGAGTAGTCTGGGAACTTTCATATGAGGTTAGTCTTACAGATTTACCAGCGTAGGATGCTAAAGCTTTCCCTACATATAACTTCATCATCTACTTGGGTCTGACCCACACCTCTACCACCATATCCAGGACGAAACTCCTCCGAAAGAATCTAGTTAATCCAGCAACTTTGAAGAGCCCAACATTTGGCTTTCCCCACTGACTCCCATTGTGAATTACAATTTTTACAAATTTAAGAAAGAAACCCAAAAACTCCTAACACCTGTAGAGGACTGTGCACTTCTTCCTTGCTGGTTGTGCTGAACTGCAAGAAGTTTTCTGTGATAGAGACCTGCCCCAGGTTCTAGGAAATGTACCTGCCTGTGGACAGGTATAGTGGTGCTTTATTTCAGTTGCAAGGCTCCATCTGGATTTCTTTTCCCCCTTTACTCTTTGAATCTAGAAGCAAGAGTAATTGCTATATATATAATCAACTGCTTGGATTTACAAACTTAATGAAATGCTTCTTTTAAGAAATTATAAGGTTAGGTGTTGGGGCAGACACCAGTAATCCCAGTACTCAGGAGGCCAAGATAGGAAGCCTGCCACCAGCTCAAGGACAGCTTGAAGTACGTATTACATAGGAAGACCCATGGGGGGGGGGTAGAAAAAAAAAGAGAGAAAGAAAGAAATTATAAGTCTTGACCACAAAGACAAGATGTCCTTTGAGAAGTGTCAAACCAGGCAGGGAGTTATGTTTGTAGAAAGTTTACCTTGCCGATGTTAAAAACTCCAACATTTTTTCCCAGCCTGAGATCACTACGTGCCAGGAATTCTTTGCTCTAATTCCATCCCAAATGAAAGCAGAGTGGAGCTGGATTAGTATTTCAAATTGCCCCCTCAGCCAGCCTAAATCACGACTCTCCAGCAGCTCACATTTTCTTACAATGCTTGATTTATGCATCAAAACCCTCAACCCACCAGTACAATAAAATTGCAGGGGAATGGTGTAAACTGGCAAGAATATTTTCTCATTCTATGCTAGGTGAAGTGGTTTAGATAGCTGTCACTAACACCAAGGGGTTTATTAATAGGCAAAAATTAATTGTATGTAGACTGAATTAATGAGATGGAAAAACATGCATATTTCAGCTAATACAGAGGGGACTGGCCTCTGCCGAGTGCTGGTAATGAAGTGCCTAAGCCAGGGGATGCAGTGTCGAGCAGCTACTAGCAAGCTGGGGTCCTTTTGTGATCATGGGGGCTGAAGGTACCTTTAAAAAAATACACTGTGAAATGTAAACATCAGGCAACTGTTTTGAGCACAAAGTTGACCCCCGACACGTCTTCTGCAGACTGCCATCTACAGATTTATAAATAAATGATTAGGTGTAAAACCTCCAGAGGATTTTCCTTTTCCACAGCAATTACAGGAGCAGATTATTACCATTCAAGTGAGGTTCCAGGGAAAGTTCTTGACTGGCAGGAATCACTCACTGCTGTCCTCCTGCCGTAAGTCACCATGACAGGAAATCCAATGTTCACATGTACTGTGAACATTTTAACAAGCAGAGTCGATATGCACTGAACGAACACATTCTTGAGTTAAAATATATTACTGTCAATAACAGACTGAATTAAAAAAGCAGAAGTTTCAAATGTGATCAATGTCAGGAAGAAGTTTTCCATATTTCATATCTGCACATTGTTAAAAGTTGGCCATGTGCGTGGAAGTCTAATATTCACTTAGACAGTTTCTCTTTGGCTGTTGTGGCCCAAATTTTTAAGTCATTCAATCACAAGGTAATGAGGCTAAACAATGAGTAATCAAGCGATCAGTACCTAGGTTAGCACACGTTTTTCTATTCTAAGAGTTTTTTTTTTCTTCCTGAAGTTGCAGGTGGGAAGAATCATCTCCTACCTTTGGAACTCAGCTTCTTTTCTACACAAACCCATGTAATGGGGATCTTAAAAACCTGTACATTTTGAAATTTAGTCATACTGAAACATTAAACAATATTATAGTAGAGGGGGCTGGGGATGTGGCTCAGTGGTACAGCACTTGCCTTGCAAGTGCAAAATCATGAGTTTGATTCTCAGTATCACCAAAAAAAAAAAAAAAAAAAAAAAAAAAAAAAAAAAAAAAAAAAAAAAAAAAAAAAAAAAAAAAAAAAAAAAAAAAAAAAAAAAAAAAAAAAAAAAAAAAAAAAAAAAAAATTACAGTAGCACTCCTTTGTTCCTTCATCTAGTTTTGCCAAAGGACAATCTTTTCTATAGAATCACACTATGCTATCAAATGTAGGAAGGTGATACTGTACAATGCTGGTAGGTAAATGGCATTTCTCATTTAGCTGCTACCATTTTTTCACACTTTTAAAAATTTAGCTTGTTATAAAATTTGAATATGTCTGGTAAATGAATTTTTATTATATGTTGAGGTTCACATGGCTACAACCTAAGGCAGGATACACTGATCATATCTTTGTATGTGTGATCATACAAAGACAGTGTCGCCGGCCACCCTATACAGATGCCTTCCTCCTGTCCTGTCCTGGCCCCTGCTAGCTACTGCCTTCCTCTCCATCCCTACAAGCACACCACCCCATGCATCTGATAGTCACACCTGCTAGGACTGGCTTCCTTCACTCAATAGGATGGCTTTTAGGGCCATTCAAATTGTATCAGGTGTCAATAGTTTGTTGCTTTTTATTTCTGCTTTCAGAAGAATTTCTCTTAACAGATGGACTACAGTTTGCTTTTGCTTTCATCTCTGGATTAAAAACCTGGAAATCTGGACAACAGCAGCCAGAGAACTAATGACTTCCTTACATAGGACAAGAGATGGTTGAGGAGGCTTTGGGTATCTGGAGGAATTCTCTTCTTTTTGGGGCAGGAATTCCTGAAGAACTAGCTGAAGAGAACAGATAGGGACCCCATTTACTCAGGAAAGAGTGGGTCTTGCAGTTCCCATTCAAGGGTTGTGTGCTAAGACTGGAGACAGGTGCCTGCCTGGGCCTGTGGGCACATAATCCTCCAACAAAATACAAGGAGATGAGAATTCTTCTGTAGACAGTAGAAAAAATTAAAAATCCCTCAAGAAAACTTAGTAGTTAACAGTGGTTCTCAACCTTTCTAATGCTGTGACCCCGCAATACAGTTCCTCATGTTGCGGTGACCTCAAATCAAAAAATAATTTTGGTGGCTACTTCAAAACTGTAATTTTGCTACAGTTATGATTCAGAATGGCTTTAGGCGACCCCTGTGTTTTGGTCATTCAACTCCCGCTGGGGTTGTGACCCACAGGTTGAGAACCGCTGATTTAGGACAACAACTATAAGAAAGAGTAGCAGATATTCTGAGCCAAGAAAGTTCCCAAGTAGAAGAAGCCTTCCATGAGTCAGGCTTCAGAGGAGAAACTGACTCCTATAGGTAAAATGCTTGCAAATCACAGGCAAACCCCACCACACCTTCATGTGGAGACAGTCACTCTTTGTCATTTTACAAGAAAGCTTCTAGGAAACACCAAGGTTCATAGAGCAGAACAAACAAATCCTACCAGAGAAGGACAGGGAAAAGGTCTACTACCAGTAAGGCAGAAGAGCTGGGGAAGAGCCTTTAGAACAGTGTCTAGTTACTCTTCTCTCGTTGCTGGGACAAATATTTGGCACTCAAAATTAGAGAAGGAAAGGCTTATTTAGCTCACAGTTACTGGAGATTTCAGTCCATGTTCAGCTGGCTCCAAGGTGGAGAGGCACATGGCAGAAAACAACCTTTTGTGGCAGCTCAGGGAGCAAGAGCTCTGGGAGAGGTGGCTAGCAGCTGCTCAAGCAGCTGACTTCTCTTCCTACCTTACACTGAAATATAAATCACCTGCCCCAGGGGAGGTGAAGCACCCATTTTCACAATAATCAATTACAAATTCCAGAAGCTGCCCCATGACTGCATGAGGCTTTGGGGGGGGGCATCTATACACAAACCACAACAAACAGCTAAAACATTGCTACTCTGAATGGCCACTAGGCCCAGGATCAATATCTGGATAAGCCAGAAGGGGCCAGCAAGGATTCAGGCACCGGGTATCTCTTCCTCATACCTGTGGTTGGAGCTGTGGACAAAGGGAGTTACTTGAACTTAGGTCAGCTGAATACTAGGCACACGCTGTAGGATGGAAATGGAGGAGAAGGGCTTCCTGGGAGCGAGCTCTTGATCCTTCTCTCCTAAGTCTGGGTATCTGAATGTCTATGAATGGATACCAGGAAAGGGGCTTCTCCGGTAAGCCTGCAGCACCAGGACAGGCTCTCTCCCAGGGATAGTGAACCTCCTAGTGCTTTTGACAATGCCCCAGCCCACCCTGGCGTCTCCACCAAAGGTTCACCACCACTGCTCAATAGTCTGCTACTGAATCCCAAAGTTAGGCCTAGGAAATACCATGTGAACGTGGGCTGGCTCTGGGATTTTAACTGGTTTGCCTTTCTTTCCTCAGCATGTGCAATTTACCAACCTTAATGTAAATTCACAGAAAGTCTACAAGTCATCCAGTGGGTTAAAAAAAGAAAAAAGCCATCTCTTCCTTGTACTACAATAGCATGTAATCGCTGTCACAAATCGATGGGACATGAGTGAAAGGAGTGCACGAGGTCTGTGCGCCGTGCTCATTTGCTCCTGAATTGCACCGCGACACAAGGCTGCTGCTGGGCTGGCCTCTCTTTTTTAAGTCAGAGAAATTTTCCAGCCTCTACATTTAAACAGTGGGATTAGAGTCCGGATGGTATAATAGAGAGTGGAATGATCTGTTCAGTCACAGCAATTTTGGGGAAATTACTTTTAATTTTGTGACATTTTTATATTCCCACGAAGCACGCAGAAGTTCTCTGTATAACTATAAAAATGACGTGTTGTCTGGTGAACAAAACACTTCTAACTCTAACTTGCAGAAGAAGGCATTAGTTTTGTTTCTTAGGGGTAATTTTTTGCTGGTGGTTTCCATGGCACAAAGTGAAAGTAAGACAGCTCTAAGTCCTCAAGGCACCAGTGCTGGAAAGACTAAAATCTTTTGTTCCAGAATGGAAGAACATCATGGATTTGCTTGCTGACCCTTTTATCCCCCCAAAACAACAACAACAACAACACACCCAACATATCCCAACTTCAACCTCCACAAAGGCCATTCTGTATTTTAAAAAGATGCATGATTAGCCGGGCGTGGTGGCGCACGCCTGTAATCCCAGCACTCGGGAGGCTGAGGCAGGAGGATTGATGAGAGTTCGAGACCAGCCTGGGCTACAAAAGTGAGCTCAAGGCCAGCCTCAACTGCATAGCGAGACCCTGTCTCAAAAAGACAAAAAAAAAAAAAAAAAAAAAAAAAAAAGATGCTTGACATTCAAAGGGTTATAGTCTTGGCAGAAACATATTACAAGTATTTTGCTTATTTTCTTAATAAGATACATTTCCCTGGAGTTGTACCTGTAGTTCTCAAACTCTGCTTTTCAGAACCTTACAGTCACATAGGATGTCCATGATGTGTGGGGAAAGGAAGAGCATTTGCTGGTCAAAGGCAGTACTGAAGATCAAACCCGAGTCCTTGTGCTTGCCAGACCAGCTCCAAGACCACTGAGATATCTCCCTACCCCTAAATCAATAAATATGAACCCTTCTGTCCACTTCTGCTCTGTTCCTCCAAAAGGGCAGGATCCTGAGAAGTGCCTCAATCTATAGGGGAGCAAGAAAAGCTCACCTCAAGACAGAACTTTCCAGTCTGCTTGCAAGCAGGCAACACCAATGCTTGCAGGGGTTGGCAACACCAATGCTCACAGCACTCTGCCCTCAGAGCAGGCGCCATGTTCTGATCCCACTTTGTTCAACCAACCTGGAGATCCCAATCACTCTGTACAGACCCTTCCAGCACAGTGCAATTTCATAAAGTTTGGGAAAGAGATACATCAGAGTGTAAAATGTAATCAGTGTGCTCTACAAAAACACAAAACCTCTTGCTTTGAAAGCTTATAATAACATCAGCCATTCTTATGACTAACATTTCCTTTATAGTAAGGACGCTGTTCTTCTTAAGGTGACTTTTAATTTATGGCTGTGCATCTCCTAAAGGCAGACCCATATATAGTGCACATAGGACATGGCCGACGAGACTAAGACAGTATATTTTACCCCAGCTGTATCATAAAAAATGTTATGAAGTGAATTTACCTCAAGGCATGGAGGATTTGATCATATTTTTACATGCAGTTTAAGGTATATGATAAATATCTTATGGTATGTTTCCTACTGTCTCAACTGAAGGATGTATCCTCAGAAAAGATGTTTACTTGGTGGCTGGAGTCTTTCCTCCATCTGAAGTGACTGGAGGTGACATATACTCCCTACCGCCCTACCGCAGCCCTGCCAAGAGGCTCGAGCACCTCAGCAAGAACGGCAAAGTGCCACAGGATGCACTGCTGACGGCCAGCTCTCTGCCTCCCATGCACTACGGTGTTGTGCCCTTGCTCCTGCTGGAGGAGAAATACCCAGGTCGTGCCACTTTCCAGAAGTGTCTTCTGGCTGTGGCCTTCACTGGCATAGTCATCTGCAGGAACTCAAAGTACAGCAAGATGGAGCTAGCTGTGGTGTACGGGTCTCCAATCCCACCACTCTGGGAGGTTGGGGCCAGAGGATCCCAGGTTTGAACCTAACCCCTAACCAGAATGACCAAGTGAGACCTTGTCTTGAAGTACAAAGTGAAAAAAAGCGCTGAGGATGGAGAAGTAGGAAGAGCCTGAGCTCAATCTTGAGTCCTGACAGTGGAGGGCAAAGAGAAAGCAGAAGACACTGATTACTGTGATAGAGCACGTTATTACAGGTCTCGAAGATACTCCTGTTGAAGCCTTTTCTCCCCACTGCTCAGACTGAGAATATGGCTGCCACACCGAGCTTCCATGTATTCTCTGCAAGCCTCTTCTGAATTGTATGCCCCGCTTCTCTGAGAAGAGTGTTTCTTGGCCACCGTGAAGCAGGAAACCGGGCAGCCTCCCTAGTTACTGTGGGTTTGGTATTCACAGCCTGTCAAGGTGGCTTCATGACCTACAGCCAGCTGCTGTAATTCCAATAATGATCTGGAGACACCAAAGAATCTAAATTTATTACTTCCGTGTAGAGCCAAACACCTGGCTTCATCACCGAGCAAGAGAGCTGAGGGGGGAGGGAGTCCAGCCTGACTCTTAGGGATGCTGCTGTCAGCCAGGGTGGCCCTGTACTCCTCTCTGGCCTGTACCCCTCACCTGTCCAGGTCCTCACCATGGGCAGCTCTGTCACCATGCAGACAGAAACACTCTGTGGGCTGTGGGCCACACAGAACGCCATTTCCAGGAGCAAAGTGGCAAGGAAAGGTCAGTGACTGGTGTCAGAGCAGGACGCTGGCCAGAGCCTGGAAGCAGGGAGCGAGGGAGGAGAAGCCCGCTTGCAAGCAGACCGGAAAGTTCTGTCTCGAGGTGAGCTTTTCCTGCTCCCCATCAGATCGAGGTACTTCTCAGGATCCTGTCCTTTTGGAGGAACAGAGCAGGAGTGGACAGAAGGGTTCATATTTATTGAATTAGGGGTGGGGAGATATCTCTCAGGGGTCTTAGAGCTGGTCTGGCAAGCACAAGGGCCTGGGTTTGATCTCTGGTACCGCATGCCGTGTAGGCCTTGCGCCAAGCCAGACACTGAAACCAGACACGGCAGCACACACCTGTAATCCCAGCACTGAGGAGGCTGAGACAGGAGGATCACTCTGAGTCCAAGCTGCATAGTGAGATCCTGTACCAAATACATTAAAAATAGCACATGTCAGAATGGGGAAAGTTGGGAGGACAACAGTATCGCATAAGACTATCACAAATAATTATAAATAATAAAAATGATTTTCTCCACAAATGCAGAAAACTACAATACAAGGCTACAAGTATGTATGTTGAAGGTTTTTATTTAAATGCCCAGGTTTCAGGTAAATCACCTCCAGTGATCTTTATCAAGCAGGTCTCTTTGCCCTGGACCGCCAGAGATGCTTGCACATCTCACAGCCCAGGCAAGGAACCCCCTGCCCGGCCTCTGAGTAGTCACCCCCAGCGCAGCAGCCGTCGTTCACATATCCTACTATAGCTACCGATGAAGAGGTCATTATTTCAGGCTTACTGAAATGAGACTGGAGACGGCTCCAAACAACTTCACTCTTTCAAGCACTGGGACCACAGGTAGGTGCCACCACACCGGGCTCAAAAAATACTCTTCTTACATTTCTTTTTTAGTACTTTTTTTTTTTTTTTTTCATTTTATGTATTTGGTACAGGGTCTCAGTAGGTAGCTCAGACTCCTAGTGATTTCCTTCCTGTTTTCAGCCTCCCCAGCACTGGAATTATAGGGGTTCACCACCATGCCCAGACTCACGCCAGGGGTGGGGCTAGTGTGGCATGCAAGACCTGGGATCAAACTCTGGTCCCTGAGCTTGCCAAAGCAGGTGCTTAGTCGGCTGAGCTATCTTGCTGGTCCTTAAAAAACATGCCCGGTACTGTCATTGTCTGTATTATAGAGAATGCATTCTTTGTCCTTAAAAAGTGAAAAATGAGATCATTTCACTACACTACCTTAATTTTGTGCATCTGTTTGTATGTGTTACCAAGAAACTCCCAGAGAGATAGAAAATTGCATTTCCTTGTCTGCTTTTTCTGTAGAACAGTCTGTTATAATGGTGTCTTTTATTTAAAATAATCAACTTATCAATTTCAGAGTGATTATAATTATGAAATGAGTATTTTCTGTTAAATACACTGTAACTGCAGTTGTACTCCCAGCACACACCAATCCGACATGGCCCAGTCCCTCTCAGCCATATCATCCTGCTGGTCCCAGTCCCCTCCACAATGGCCTTCACAGAGTGGCACCAGAGGATGACCTTTACAGGGCAGCAGTGTTGAAGGCGAGCTGTCAGCTGGGCTTGGCCTCTTTCTTCTGAGCAGGGAGATGCTCCCCTCCATTAACCCATGGTCCCAGCCCTCCATCTCTCCACTGGTCTTTCTAAAGCTCATGCCCAATGAGAGGCCATGATGACATGTGCCACTGATGCCAAGCTGAGACAACAAGTTTCTTACGGAGCCTACTGGTATCCCTGTACGACACCCTTACAACTTGGAGCCCAAGATTTCTCAAGGACAAATGTGCCTAAGAGTGAACCACCACCCGGCCTGGGTTTCACTTGTTCCAGAAGAAAACGGCTGCTTTGGCCCAGCTTCCTGGCTGAGGAGGGCGGCACTAGGAGCACTCCTGTTGAGTCTTACATGCCTCCCTCCTGAGAGCATGGTGCCGAAGGGCAGTGCCCAGAGACTAGACAGGGCTCTCACCTCCTAAAGCTACAGCGCAGTGGTGCTTGCCTTGACACTCTGCAGGCTTTCGCTTCTGAAGGGGGACCTGTGGGTGTTGCTGGGAGGCAGCGGTGCTGGCTCCACTGAGCAATACGCTTCTCACCAACGGCGTGCCAGTCTCGAGACTGCTGCCAGCTGCCCCTGGAGACACTATCTTCCTTCTCTAAGGATTCCCTGTCTTGCCTGATTCTCATCCGGAGAGGTCCCAGCAGCAGCTATGAGGTGGATTAATTCAACTCTCTAGCCTATACCTCTGTTTTGTGTCTGCCACATGGACCTGTGCATCCACAGGACGTGATGAGCTTGAACAGCACCAGTCCCGCCACGGAAGCGGTCACTCCCGCCACACCTGGCTTTGCGCACTGCACCGTGACAGTCTACTTGCTCCACTCTGCCTCTCCTGTTCAGTCGGAGTCTCCTCGTTTGTACTCTTGCCTCTTGAGTCTGTTCATTGTCAATAGTGCTAATCCATCCTCCTCTCACCTAGGTCACTGGGATAGTCCATTTCCAAACCCAGCACTTCCCACACCTACAGCCAGTGGGATAGTCAGAACCAGAACCCCACTAAGAGAACCCTTGGCTCTTGCCTTCAAATGGCCACTAAAGCTCTCACAAATCTCTTACAAACCAGGGTACTGATCCCTGGGTCCCCTTCAGCCATAATTTGGGTTCCTTTTCCTAATATGCTGCATACTGAGCTCATGGGGGTCCTCCCAGAGACATCTGCACCACCCTGCTTCAGAGATGTCAATGTGCTCTTCCCCTTCCCATGGTTCCGCTCAGGGATGTCTCCTCTGACCCAACACATAAAGATACAAGCCCTGATGTCCGATGACATGTTCTGAAGCCTGACAATTCTCCTGGTAGTGCTTCCCTCAAGTAGCACTGAGCACGACTTGCTCATTAGTTGTAGAACACCACTGTCCCCTGCACACTGTGGATTCTATGTGGCCAGGGATATTATATCTTCACCTCATTGCTGTTTCCAACACAGGTCCTTATATGTATTTCAGGAAAGAAAGATCTGGCCCAGTAAGAGCCTCTGAAACAAAAGATATGATGGAGAGTTCAAGGAATTTGAGCAATGGAAGCATCCTAGCTCCTCAGTTATCCTCTGGGATGTTGTCTCAAGAAGACAAATATGACCAAGACTTTGCCACGTTCTCTAGAAAGCTATCTAATGCTTATTTTCCTCCGCAAACATTTTTCACCTATTGAGACCATGTTTTGTTTTGCCATTATGATACTTAAAGAAAACCCCACTTGCATTTATACCATCTCCACTCTCAAACACAAGCAAGGGGCCTTGATAGCAAAGGGGGCCTTAAGAGAGCAGATGGACACAGCAAGGGAGTGGACTTGACCAAAGCTATCCTGGAAGCTACTGAATGGGGCGGCAGGGGCGGTGTGGCCAGTGCAAGACCCGCAGGTCCTCCAGGCAGATGGCTGCTGATAACAGACATTGAGCTCCCACCACTAACAATGTGGTACAAAAACATCAACACTCATATAATCTCAAAATGAGTCTGTGTGGAGTTTTATTTAAATAATGAGTAACCTCAGTACTAGAATAAAAAAAATTTGAGTTGTTATCAAATTGGATGATTTGCTTCTGCCCCCAAGCAATTATGTCAACATGTTGCTGTGGTTTGGACCTTAATTCTCCCAAATTATATGTTCCCTTATTTTAAAAATTCTTTCCAAATATATGTTAATTTGTTTTACTTACACTAAACGTTTTATTCTAAGTTTGTTTCTTTTCTTTTTATGTATTTAGCACAGGGTCTACAGGATCTCAGGACGCAAATCGGACTCCTAGTGATCCTCCTGTCTGCAGCCTCCCAAGTGCTGCGATTACAGGGGTGCACCACCACGCCTAGCCTCAGTTGCTGCCTCAGCGTGCCCATGGGGGTAGGGCCAGCACGGCACGCCAGGGATGGAACCATAGTCCCGGTGCCTGCCTAAGTGGGTGTTTTAGTCTGCTGAGCTATCTGGCCAGCCCTAAGTTTGTTTCTTTTTTGTAAGCCTCTTTTTGGTTCATGTCCTGAATTGAATAACTACTTTGAAGAAAACAATATTTAATGTAATTGATAACCGTTGTTCTCTTCATTATTTAGTTATGAAAACATGTTTTTGTAAAACATATGTTTTCTTTTTTAAAAGAAGTCTTTCAAAGTTGACCCTTTGTGTTCATGTATCAGCCAGCCCAAAGATGGACTGATAGCTTACTGGGTTCCTACAGAAGGACTTTGTGACATAAACTGTCACTTTGCATTTTGGTCACCATGAGAAAAGCACCTCTACTCTGTCACAATCTTTTGTTTCACCATGGCCCGGAGCAATCTGACCAGGTGGGCATGAACTAAAACTTCTGAAAGTGTGAGCCAAAATATACTTCTTTCCTTTAAATTGATTCTATCGGATAGTTTATCACAGTGTCAGAAAGAGATGCTACACCTTCATAAAGACTGCCAGCGCTTACTTTTAATCAAAGGCAGGGGAGACAATTTCACAGCACTCAAGATAGCTACAGCAGGGAAGTGAGCAAGGCTTTTCTGCAGTAGCTGGACAATCATTGCATTCTGGGCCCCAAGTTCTTCTTTCAAACCTAGGCTGAAGCAACCACACTGCTGCTTTCAATCAATACTTTAGAATATTTAGCAAAGACCTATATAAAAAGGATTAGGTTTAGCAAAATGTATGCCTCTTCTTGTTCTTTACAAACTTCCATTACGTTTTAATATAAATAATGTTCAGTAAACTTAAACATAGTGAATGCCATACAAACCCTGAATTCATATAGTAAATAAACAGCCTGAGAAAAATCCTTATCACCCATGAAACTTTCATTTCTCACAATTTTGTAAATACAGTGGTCGCAAACTGAATGGAATTTCTCTATTATGTCAACATTAAACCTAACCACTGAATTTGACTTGGCTCTTGTCTAACTCAGTCAATGATCAAAATCGTGGAATCAATCAACTTTGTGAAACCAGGCACCAGGCGGCAGTTTC
Organism: Myocastor coypus; assembly: GCA_004027025.1. Taxonomy (NCBI): domain Eukaryota; kingdom Metazoa; phylum Chordata; class Mammalia; order Rodentia; family Myocastoridae; genus Myocastor; species Myocastor coypus. The sequence continues at coordinate 91,227 of PVJA010001468.1, read as the reverse complement.
TTTAACTGACACATCTAGGTCCAGAGTACTCACAACCTGGTGAATTGGCCTCACGATAACTCTGGATGGAACCAGAAGGCTGATGTCACCCACCTACCCCAAGGCACAACAGGAAGCCCAAGGTGAGAGTGGATGGCGGCCTGCAGAAAGAAGGTCCAGCAAAACTTGACTGCTGGGCTCACTTGGGAGGTGGCAGGCATGGGAGGAGGTGGCTTAACACAAAGACCTTGAAAGAATTTTTTTGGGTAAGGACATCTGGACATAGAAGATTCCACTTGTGACAGAGAAGAGCTACAGATCCCCTGGCAGATAAAAAGGTGGGAGGAAGAAGTGTGCTTTGTTCTTTATAATATAGGATGTTCTTGAAACCAGTTTGTGGGGTTTGTACTCAGTTTGGAGAAATGGGGACGTCACATGGGAAGAACTTATAGTAGCCATTTTGGATTAGGGCTCTTAGAGAAGTAACAGCCTGCTGCAATGAAGTGTCACTAGGTCCCAGTGACACTAAGTCATCCAGAAAAGCTGTGGCAATAGAGGCTGCCCTACAAGGCCCTTTGAGGTGTGTCATCTTGGAAGAAGATTCTGAATGGCCACCCTGCAAGAGTAAGGGCAACCTGTCATTAGACCAGGCTTCGAAGGAACTAGAGCTCTGCATCAAACATATTCATTCGAAAGCTAGAATGAGCCAGTGCTAGATGCTTAGGGCCCTGCTGCTCCTGGACAAAGAAAACATCCTCCTAGGCAATATGGTATTTCTATGTAAAAATTTCCAAATGTAAGAGGACATAAAATAAAAAAAGAGACATCATTTGACCCAGCAACCAGGCCAGGTGTGTGAGGTAGACCGCCCTGGGCCTACCAGAAATTCATTCAACCCAGCAACCAGACCCTGTGCGTGAGTGAGATTGCCCTGGGCCCAATGGAAACTCATTAGACCCAACAATAAAGCCCGGCATGTGAGTGGAACTTCATCCAACAGACAAGCCCAGTGTGGAAAACTGCCACAGAACTCCCTACAGAGAGACTACAGACAAGACACATCCAGCTGATCCAGGGACAGAACATGTTACCAGAGTAGCACAGCAGGTTCACCTCTGAGGGCTGCAGCAGGAAGAGGTGGGGCTCAGCAGGGAGACCCAAGCCACACTTATCTGAATGAGTCTGAACTTGGGAGATCCAGATCTGCTGCTAAGGTAAGAACTCTACCAAGTCGGGCGTGGTGGTGCATGCCTGTAATCCCATCACTTGGTAGGCTGAGGCAGGAGGATTGGTGTGAGTTCAAGAGAGCCTGAGCTACAAAAGTGAGCTCAAGGCCAAGGCCAGCCTGAACTACAGAGTCAGAAGGCAGGACTATACAAAATGACAAAGCAAAATGTGCTCTCTAGCCCTGAGCCCACCCAGAACAAATACAGGGCACAATAGTATAGAAGCAAGTGGAAATCACACACCTGAAATCTCTGGAATAATAGCATCCAAAGTAAAGAAACAACTGCAGAAGGGTATACAGGAAATCAAATCAGAAATAATTTCTGAAGTAAAAAAAGAAATACCTATAATAAAAAGAAGTACTAAGTGCTTCTAAAGAAGACACTAATAAAAAAAAAAAGAACAGAAAAATGATGGAATCCTGGAATGAGCAATATGGGAAAGTAATAGAATGTATGAAGCATATTCAACATACTATACAGGAAACTAAAACTTCAATCACAAGCTGGCAAAACTGTTTCAATGAAAGTGAAAAGAGACTTCCAGACCTTAAAGACACCATTGCAGCTAGTAAAGAGATAAGAAAAGATCTCTTAAAAACAACTAGGATGCAAGAAAAAATAATTCAACATCTGCAAGATGATGCAAAGATGAACAATGTAAGACTAACAGGCATCAGTGAGAAAGAAGGAGTCTGTACAAATGATATAAAAAGAATATGGGCAGAAGCAATAGCAGAAAACTTCCCAAATATGGGGAAACAATTTGACATTCAGGTAACTGAAGCATATAAGACTCCAAATAACATTAACCCAATTAAAACCACACCCAGACAAATAATAATCAAGATGCCACAAATTCAGCACAGGAACAGTATACTAAAAGCTGCTACAGAAAAGAAACAGATCACATTTAAAGGAAAACCCATTAGAATAATGGCAGGTTTCTCATTACAAACCATCAAGTCAAGAACAGCATGGAGCAAAGTGCTTCAAGTCTTTCAAGAAAACAAATTCCAGCCCAAACTGCTATACCCTGCAAAACTCTCTTTCAAATTCAATGGAGAAGTCAAACACTTCCATGACAAAAGATAACTAAAGAATTTCATGATGACAAAGCCAGCCCTGCACAGTTTACTAAAAGATATTCTACAGAGGGATCAAAATGACCACAAATCTATGAAGGAGAATGGAAAGGACCCACCAAATAGGGCAAACAATTAAACACAGGAGAAAAAGGGGCATACAAAAGGAGTCTTGCAACTGTTCTTTTGCATACAGCAGCAGAATATGTCCATCAGCATATTCTACAAATGGGCTTCTCCTGCACCCTGTGGGTCATTGAGTCTGTCTCAGTCTACACGGTGGATATCAAGGAAATAGCAGTAGCTCAGTCCCACAAGTGACACCTGGCCACCAGTAAGCGTCATGGGCACTGTCCATGTACACGACATACTAGAACTTTGTGTGATATCCTATCCCCAAACTTTTAGAAGTTCTGGTCATATATTTGCCATTCTAGTATTTATGTTATGTTTTATTCTTAGTAATTATTTACTACCATGGAAACTTTTTCTTAGTTTATATCTCTGTATATAATCTATTCAAATACTATATAAGTACTCTGAATTGATTACAGATTTGTACATATGATACACAGCATTCTGCCTTCTAAATTGGACTCATGATTTGATTTGAATTTTGGAATATTGCTTTGACATATTTAATTTAATTTTAATTAATTAATATTTAATTTTCTGAATATTGTTTAATTATACTTTTCATTTTATGACTCATATTGTACCTTTGACTTACAATCTACTTGTAAGACATGGTATGATATTTTCTCCTAGTATTAGAAACTTTAAAAAGAATAGATAGATATGTATGTATATATGTATGTATGTATACATAAGAGAGTTAGGATAAATATACAGTTACTTTGTCTTAGCTCATTGGGAATAAAAGTTTGTACTAATATTGTTTAGACAAGAAAAAAATTGAGATATGTGAGAAGATAAGTCAACATAAACAACAACAACAAACCAGTAGAAACAAGGACAAAGCAAGATCTCAAAGATTCCAAATGTGGGAACTTCAAATAACTGTGCTTACTAAATCCAAGTAGAAAAAAAGGTATCAAAATATAGGGAAAAATCCAAAACTATTTTTAAAAATGAGTGTTTTCCTACAAATGTCTCAAATTCATCCTTCTTTATAGCCAAGTAGTATTCCATTATGTACAGATACATTTTCTTTATGCAGTATTTTGTGGATGGGTATTCTTGCAGCTCCAGGGTTTAGCTACTATGAGCTATGCTACTCTAAACATTCGTATGCACGTATAACTCTAGTAGGAAAATGGATGTATCTGGAAAATATATAAGTCAGTCACACAAGCTTAAAGATTGTATGGTATCTCTTGTTTGAGTAAAGCAAAGTACAAAGAGAATAAAAAGGATGGATGAAAGGAAACAGGGATGGACCGCTTATAAGTGGGCAGGGGTCCAGGACACTGAGGGGGAGGGGAAGGAAGCAGAACTAAGATACCCTAGACAGGAGCCTAAGAACCACAAGTGTAAACTCTACATGTCTCCAACAAGAGCTAAGTATAATTTCAACAAGAATGAAAATAGCGAAGGGGGGGGGCAGGATGGCTCAGTGGTCTAAAGCGCCTGCTTAGGAAAGCTTAGGCGGCTTCAGGGACCGTGGTTCGATCCCCGGCACCACATGCTGCGCCAGCCCTGCCCTCAGGGCAGGCTGAGCCGGCCATAAAAATAAACAAATAGGGGCCCAGCGGGATGGCTCAGTGGCCTAAAGCACCTGCTTGGGAAAGCTTGGGCAGCTTCAGGGACTGCGATTCGATCCTTGGCACCACATGCTGCGGCAGCCCTGCCCTCAAGGTGGGCTGAGCTGGCCATAAAAATGAGTGAATAAACAAACAAAGGTTCTGAAACAACAACAAAAAAAAAATAAATAAAATAAAAAATTCTTTATAAAAAAAGGGCCGGGGATGTAGCTCAGTGGCACAGCACCTGCCTACCAAGCGCAAGGCCCAGAGTTTGATTCCCAGTACCAAAAAAAAAAAAAAAAAAAAAAAAAACCAAAATAGCGAAAGGGAGGTTCAATCCCCGGGGCCTGCCATGCTACCTCCACCCCCGGGGAGCAGTGAGACAGCAATTGAGACTGGGCATGGCAGTGCACACCTGTAATCCCAGCTCTTGGGAGGCTGTAACAGGCAGATCCCTACAAGTCTGATCTAGTAGTGAGAACCTAAACATCCCATAGACCCTTCCCTAAAATACAAAAGAAAGAAGAAAATAGGGAAAGGGGATTTAGAGGTGAGGAAGAGAGATAGAAAGGAGAAAGGGACTAAAAATAAAGAAAAATGACCTGTATTATGTATATTATTCCTCCTCGACTACATATGTAAATATGCGTTTTCAAACTATGAATAAAATTATAAAAATGAATATTTTAATTGTTAAAAGCATTGAAAGAGTACATTTTATGAATGAATTTTAAACCATATTTGACATAGTAGGAAAGCACTTTAGATCCAAAGAAATAAATGCAGTGAATTATGCAGATTAAGTAATGGAAAGATAATGAAGAGATAACCCAAGATTTGAAGGCACAGTGAGGTTTACTGTACGTGTAGATGGGGACACAGAAGGAAACGTGAGAGTCTGGAGCACAAGCTATACCTGAAAAAACGAGACAAGAATATTCTAAAACTCTTTTTACTTTTAATTAGTATACATTTGCAGCACATAATGATTACATTCATTGTAGGGAAGTGGTGTATGCACATACGCACCTTAATTCTTTTTCCAACCCCTTCCCCTTCTTCTAAACCCTACACATTGGAGCAGGGTTTAGCTATGCAGCTTGGACTCATAGTGGTCCTCCTGTCTCAGCCTCCCCAGCACTGGGATTACAGGTGTACACCACCATGACTGGTTTCCGTGGCCAGCTGAGCATGCCTGGGGTTCTGGGATGAGCACAGTCTACGGTGCTGGGGGTTGAACCCGGGTTCTTGTGCTTGCTAGGCAGATGCTTAGACCACTGAGTTCCCCTTTTTCTATCTTAAAAGACACTGAGCTGTGGATTCATGCAGCCCCAGGACCTCCATGCACAATGAGAAGCATATGTGCACACCTAGTCACAACCTAGCGAAAAGGCCTGGCTTCAGAGGAGCAGCACTTGCAGCAATAGCTGACTTCCACCAAACATGGAAGCCTGAGGAGAAAGGTGCGACACAGCCTCTGAACAGGGTAACTTCCCACCCAGAACTCTACCACAGGGAACATCATTTAAAAAATAAAAACATTTTCCTTATTAGAAACTCCACATTGAAAAAAAAAAAGGCTTGAAGGTAATGAACACTGTGCTGGCGAGTGTCTCACAGACATTCACAGGCAAGTTTGCATAAAAATATATACTTCATCAATTTTTTTCTGATACAAATGAAAGGTGGCACACAAAATATAGCAAAATGCTTATTATAAGTTATGTGTGTCCGGTTGGTACCTACTGAGCTTGTTTGCTGTCTTAACTGCTGTGCATGCAACACGTAGACCGATATGAATGGCAACAAAGTGCAAGCGAAGCAGTTGAACGTGTCAAAATCTGGTGTATTTTATAGGGACATAAGTGACTGATGAATGAGACAGCAATTTTAACTCTCGGCTAGTTATTTTTGTGCTTTTCATAATGCAATGGTTAAATTTATTCTACTCTTCAAGTTAATTTGTATCATTAATATTTACATTCTTAGCCAGGCATGGTGGCGCATGCCTGTAATCCCAGCACTCGGGAGGCTGAGGCAGGAGGATCGGTGCAAGCTCGAGACCAGCCTGAGCTACAAAAGTGAGCTCAAGGCCAGCCTTAACTGCATAGCGAGACCCTGTTTCAAAAAGACAAAAAAAAAAAAAAAAAAAAAAAATTTACATTCTTGGTCTAGATCACCAGTTGGCAAACACTTTCTTAAATGACCAATAGTATATAACTTAGGGCCATATGACTTCAGTCTGAACTACGTAACTGTACTCTTGTGCCTGAAAGACAAGAAACAAGGGGATGTGGCTATGTTACAATAAGATTGTACTTATTATAAAAGGCAGCTCCAGATCTAGTTTACCAAACCCAGTTTTAGATAATGAAATAAGTGAAGCTCCAATTAATAACATTTGCTGACTCATGTTGTGAAAATGCTCCCACCAGGGATGATTTCTAACTGGCACTCTGACAGCACTGAATGTAGCTCTCAGATCTTCAGAAGCACACCATGGCACAGCTGACTTTGAAGGCACGGACAGCAGTGGAATTAGGACAGAACTGGAGGGGATGGCTGTCGAGTATGTATCATTGTGCCCAAAGGAATGGACTTACATGTAAACTTGTGTAATGTAACTGTTGGGAATGGATCTCTCTGACAACAGGTTCATGAAATTCTTGTTGAAGAATTGGTTCTTCTGAACTCCTCTGAGCTCACCAGGGCTTCAAAGGTATTCTTTAGGTTAAATCAAAATTACCACAAAAAGGCCAGAGAAACAGAAAGGATAAGAATTATTGGAAAATAGTACATCTTTCCAGGTGTGTGGGCGCACGCCTGTTATCCCAGCACTTAGGAGCCTGAGGCAGTATGATCCTCATGAGTTCAAGACCAATCTGTGCTACAAAGTGAGCACAAGGCCAACCTGAAATGCATTGCACAACCCTGTCTCTCACACACACACACACACACACACACACACACACACACACACACACACACAGAAAAAAAGGTACATCTATATGTATACCAAGAAGATAATTTGCTGAAGTAAACAGTATTTCAAAGCTGGGAATGCTGAGGAGTCCTTTCCGTGGAGTACAGCTCATCCTTCTCAGATGTGCAGCCCGGTGACACTTCACGTGTGCAGCCGTATCATCGGCATAACAATTAAGCCACTCCAGCAGGAAGACTGGTGATTTGTTTCTCAGTGATCTTGTCTGTCTCATTTCAGTTACCATATGTACTAGCAAAATTGTTTATATATTTTTTGGACAAGGTCTCGCTATGCAGCTTGGACTCATAGTCATCTTCCTCCTGTGTCACCATCCCCAGCAGTGGGATTAAAGGCACAGCCTCCATGCCCAGTTTTGGTGGCTGGCTCAGCATGCCTGGGGTGTGGGGAGGTATAGCATGTGGTACTGGGATCGAATCCAGGTCTTTAAGCCTGCCAGGCAGGCGTTTAGACTACTAAGCTATCTCCCCAGCACAAATTAAATCTTTTAATGTCTGTAGTGTTTGTACTGATTTCCCAATTCTATACCCATTTGGGCAATATATGTACATTTGTCTAATAAGTCTGATTAAGCAACAGCAGAAAGAAATCAGATGTTTTTGTTAAAAACCATTTTGTACTGTTTTAAATGAATTGGGTAAGAGTAATAAATGCTTTTGCACTAACTAAGCATAGCTAAAAATGCATATATACTATTGGAATATATCACTGAAATATATCATTTACTTAATAATAAACTAATGAAATGTATATAAGACCTCTGTGGGGAAAGGTTATAAATCACTATTGAGAATGGGGTAGTAATGTTCACAGATTTGATGATCATAATTAATCAAATATAAAGAGGTCAATTATCCTCAAATGAATCTATACGGTCAATCAAGTCATACTACAAAAAGAAAAAAAATAAAGAATGAATCTGATATGCGATAAACTGGTTCTGATATCTGCATGCTAATGGAACTGTCTTGGTCAACAACAATCAACTGTGAAATTCACATATGAAACACTTTCTCTGCCAGATATGAAAATCTGATCTAAAGTTATAATAATTAAGATAGTCTGGCATGGTAGAAGAATAAACAGACCAATGACGTTAAATTTTAAAAATTTAAAATGCCCGCAAGTAGGTGCAGCAGCTAAGGGTTTGATTCCCTGGGCCTGCTGTTGTGGCTCTGCCCCCGGGGGCCCACTGAGATAGCAACTGAGACTGGGCATGGTGGTCCATGCCTGTAATGCCAGCTCTTGGGAGGTTGTAAATAGGCGGATCACTGTGAGTGCCACTTAGTAGTGAGACTGTCAACACTCTGTAAAACCTTCCCTAAATAAATAAATTTAATTTAATTAAAAACATCCCAGAAGTACTCACTATATCTGTGACAAAGTGGTCATTGTGCATGAGAATAACTTCCCATGTTACAGGATAAAACTACTGAGAGGTGGTAAAAATGTAGTAATCATACATGAAAAGGCGGATGAAATCTATCTTAACATTAAAAATTTCTATTGTATAAGACACTATTATGGGAACGAAAGACAATCCAGAATGTAGAAGAAACTTTCAATGCATATGGCCATCAAAGCAGTCACATTCAATATATATGTAGAACTCCTATACAAATCAGATATGAAAGACATCTCAATAGGCAAATAGATTAAAGTCCTATACATGCCTCAGAAAAAGAGCGAAAAGATATGGCAAATAACCATATGATAATATGTTTAACAGTGATGGTATTATAGAGATGTAAAGTGAAACTACAGTGAGAGATAAGAACACAGACACAAGAATGACTAACGTTAGGCTCATAATGCCAAGCACCTGCGCTAGGGTGAAGTAACAGGAAACCTCAGACACTGCTGGGGGAGCTTAATGGATTTAACCATATCAGAAAACCATGTGGCATTTTCTACCACAGATAATTATACTAAATCACATCACTAGCAAGTCCAGTGGTGGGACACAAACCCAACAGAAACGAATGAACATGGGTAACCGTAATATATAGGGGTGATGTGGGAGTATCACTTACAACAGCAAGAGAACTACAACTACCAAGTGGTCTTAGTGGGACATATGAATAAACTGGAAGGGCCCGGCGGGATGGCTCAGTGGTCTAAAGCCCCTGCTTGGGAAAGCTTGGGCGGCTTCAGGGACCGCAGTTCGATCCCCGGCACCACATGCTGCACCAGCCCTGCCCTCGGGGCGGGCTGAGCTGGCCATAAAAATAAGTGAATAAACACATAAAGGTTCTGAAGCAAGAAAATAAATAAATAAATAAAATGAATAAACTGGAAAACTCACATGAAAACTGAACTAATATGACATGCGCGTGACATAGTTACAAAAGTACACAGAAAAAGTGGGAGTTGAGGACAACGATCAGAGTAGGAACTGCCTTCGGGAGACACAGAGAGTGGCAGGGAGAAACAGGAACAGGATGCTGATGACTACCACGATATATTTACTTGCATGTCAAGTGCACAAACTTTTACTACATGCTACTTTTCTCCATGTGTATTATGTTATTAACACAAGAAAAGGTTGAGAAGAATGATTGACCCTTCAAAAACTTGATTCCCAAGAGTACACGTAAGATTTGAGTTTTAGTACACGCTGACAGTATCTCAATTATGCAAAGTTAGACAACTTTTCTTTTGTACTGGAAATGAAACTCAGGCCCTTACACTTGCTAGGCAGGTGATTGTGCCTCTGAGCTACATCCTTAGCACATGTTAGACAATTTTTAACATGTGACTATTCTTAGTAAATCATAAATATTTTTTCAGTGTTGAGAATAATTTATGATACAGATCAAAACAGCTGGAAGTTTGAAGGTCCCATATACATAGAAATGATAAATATTTGAGGAAATGTATATGCTAATTAACTTCATGATTTTATATGTAAATATGTACATATATTATGTCAATTAAAAAATCAGGAACACAAACTTCTAGAACACCTTATGCAGGCATATACTAATGATGAGTCCCTACTTTTAGCACTGTCTACAGAAAAAGAATATAAATATTAGAAAGGAATGTATTAGCAAGATCAAAACAATTCAAGGTATTTTTATTACCAGATATGCTTGACTGAGGAAATTAAGGAGAATTCATTGATGTTACATTAATTAGGAAACAGAGAAATGCCCATATACAAGACTCAGTAGCTCTTTTATATGTCAGAAAACAACCAACTGGCAACTTTATTGAGATTTAAGAAAAAATCTCACCCATAAAAGAAACACTGTAAAATATATATCTGACTCAATTTAGCAAAAAGAAATGAGTTCTATAAATAAAAATGTGAAATTTTATGGAAGGACATAATGTATTACTGGTTATGTTATTTGGGTCTCCCATATAGTTTCTTTTTGTACTGAGAATGATGTGTTAAAATCTTTTAACTTTTGTTTTTAATCTATTTTTCTTTGCATGTGTGCTTTGGGTTTTACTTTGCACAGGTGGTTTCTGTATGAGAAGTATTCTATCTTCATCAAGAAGGTGACTTTTGGCATTTTAAAGTAACCTATGCTATTTTGTATAATGCCTTTGGGGCCTGATTTCTAATTGGCCTACTCCAGTATGGAACACTGCTCCTATTAATTGTGTCTACACAGTGCATCTTTTTTCTCTTTTCCTTTGGAATCACTATATTTTTAGGTGTGGTGCTTGTATGCACAGGCCTGGGTTCTGTTCATAAGCCAATCTGAAATGTATTTTTTACAAACCCCTCAACTTTTACTGATACATTTCAAGTCTGCCACATGATTTCATGTTGTAATTATTGTCTCTCTACATGCTTGTAACA
>PVJA010001468.1:70000-80313 GCA_004027025.1 Myocastor coypus | reverse complement strand
TCTTACCACATCTTTTACATTTTGGGCTCCAGCTTTGACATAGTTTCCTTGGACTCTCATCTGTCACCTGTACAATAGTCCCTGGCCTCATTCTATGTTCCCTCATTCTCTATCATCCCTCCTAGACTTTCCGTATACTATTTTTCCTCCTGTGTCCATCCGTACCCCAAGGTAAAACGCTGAAAGGGATGAAAAAAAAAAGACACATTCTCAGTGCATATCGACCCATCTGCAGAGCTACATTTGTTAGCTGTGAAGAACAAGCCAGGGATTAAAGAACACAGCAATGGAACAGAACAGAACAGACCCGCCCACATATGTGGTAGGGTTGAATAAAATGAAGGGGACATGGCGGCTGAGATGGTAGATGGGAAACAGTGAGTAGATGGCGTGGAGAAACTCAACATCTGCCTAGGAGAATGATTAGATTTCAGCTACACCTTCAATTTATAAACAAATTAAAAGTATTGAAATAATACTTGAAAGAGAGAGTAGTTTTTGAAATCTGGCAATAGCAATGACCTTTCCAAGCAAGATACAAAACTCAGAAGCTCCATCAAAAGGATTATTAGGTTGGACAACGTAAAATTTTAGAATTCGGGTATATCAAAGATATTTCTTAGCAGCTAGAAGAGGAGACCAAAATAAAATATGTATGACTTACCAGACAAAGGACTGATTGCTGTGTTGCAGTTATTAAAACAAAAGCAAAGTATGTGTATAAGTAAATCAAGGGCCACGAAATATAAAAAGATGGCCTCTGTAGTTGTCAAAAAATACGAATTGTTTGGACAGTAAGAAGGCATTCTAGGGCCCGGTGGGATGGCTCAGTGGTCTAAAGCCCCTGCTTGCGAAAGCTTGGGAGGCTTCAGGGACCGCGGTTCGATCCCCGGCACCACATGCTGCGCCAGCCCTGCCCTCAGGGCAGGCTGAGCCGGCCATAAAAATGAGTAAATAAACAAAAGTTCTGAAACAAGAAAGTAAATAAATAAAAATTAAAAAAAAAAAAAGAAGGCATTCTAGAAATCTTGGTTTTGTGGACATACACAGAAGTGGACATCTTTTCTTACCGCTTAAGATATAAACTAGTACAGCTTTTGTGACTGGTGTCTGGGTTGTATCCATCACCTTTTTTAAATGGGAATCTCTCTGACCTAGCAATTCCTCTTTTAGAAGTCTATCCCATAGAAAATTTGTTAGGGCACAGAACTACAGACACACACAAATGTTCGCAACAGCACTGTAAAAGAAAGAAAAGTTGGAAATAAACTCCATTTCCACAGAAAGTGGGAAGGCTTAATAAATTACAGTAATCCACACTATAGAACAATACAGGGTATGGAAAGCCATGATATATTAGGAAGCTCAAGTCCTATTCACAAAAGACTACACCATACCCTTTTCTGGTAAAGGTATGTAAGAATACAAAGTATATTTACAACAGTAGAAACAGATTTACAAGGTTTCATGCCAAAAGACCAAGATTGATTGCCTCTGGAAAGAAGATTTTATTACTATACTTCTACTTTTGAAGTTTTAGAAACAGTAAACCTGTGTTACTTTAACATTTTTTAAATCAAGGAAAGGTAAAACAAGCTAAAATCCGCAGTGACCACAAGCTTTCCCTAAATGGACAGTGCCTGTCCCACCCACACAAACTATGTGGGGGAAAATCCTTCCTGGAACCAGAAAGTTTTCCTTGAAGTCTTTGTCCCATGACCTCAGGATATGCCTTTCTTTACCTCACATTATGGGACCGCAAAGCAGAGGCAAGAGAGATAGGTGTGAACCATTCACATAACAGTACATGGCAGCTTCCTCCAAGCAAGCTGAGACGGAAGCACAACTGGCAAGAAGGAGGCGGCCTTCTCAGGAGGATGTCTCTCTCCCTTGCCCATTGTTACCTAAAGTCAACCTAGGTTAGTGGCAATGAACTTGTGGCATGCAGGCCACCGCAGTCACTGGTGCTTGAGCTGTGGTGACTCAACAGCTAAACATCAGATAGCAACTTTTTTTTTTTTTCTAAACTAAAACCTCCATATTCTCATTTAATTGCACTGCTGGCATTTTGCAAGAAATAAGAGAGTTTCTGAGTCGCGATTTGGGCACTCCGCCTCTGAAAGTTTCACCATCTCTGCTCCAGGCCATCTCTTTGGTGGACAATGCCTTCAAAGATCTTAATCTGAGGGAAAATCAGCTTCCTGAGGAAAAATTTTTTCTCCTTCCCCATGGTACTGTGCTTTAGCTTCTTCTCAACTGGCTGTGGGATGTTGCCAGTCAAGAACCTTGAGAGAGACCAGTGCCCACAGGACCCTGGCATAGACCACTGGACACTGGCATGGAGCACTGACTACAGAACCTCAAGACAGACCACTGCCTACACAACCACATTACTACCCACCTGTCTAGACTACATCTCATCTACCGAAACAGTTAAAGTAACATGTTAAGTGCCACAGAATGTATTGTGATGGATACATGGAAGAAGTAATCCTTAAGTGCTAAGATAAGATAGGAAACTACAACTGGCAATGGAATAAAAAATCAGAGCTGGGTAAAAGTGAAAGAGAGAAAGGAAGACATCCTAAACTTACTTCTGAGGAGACAAGCTGTTGCTAGACTAGGTGGTAAAGAAGTTATACAAAATGATAGCTCATTGCTTTAGAAGAACTAATGGCCCACAATATCCTCACTGTGAAGGCAACGAAGCGCATATAGGGTCTCATGTCCTGGCAGTTAATGATGCCACAGAAAGCTAGGGAGGGGACCACATGGACATGTGGAGCTTCACTCTGTTCTTCTGTCCAAACACTGGGTCCTGACCCAGTGGCTATCTATGCACACACCTTTACCCAATTTAAAAGGCTATCTTAAAGGATGACTTTAATTCAGTGTAGACTTTATCTTTACTTCAATTTCATGGGCCTATTAACATTAGAGCATGCTTCTTTGAAGTTTAATATTGTTTCAGAAAAGCTTTTCTGGCAGCCACTAATGGAATATTTTAGGGCTAAACTGCTCTTCAAAATTTCATGGACTCCTTCATGGCTTAATAAATAATGTTAGTAGTCTTGGAGCTAACACATAGGATATGCAACTTCTAGTTCTTTTTTCATGAACAAATGCGATCCTGAATTCTTTGGAGAGCTCAGGCCAGTTCACCACCATGCTGCCAGGCCCAGCGTTGGTCTCCTTCCATGCAAATGTGTTTGGAAAATAAAGCATGTAGAGGCCTCTTCCTGAGACAGGAACATTAAGCCATTACTACTAAGGATTTCAGTTGTTATCACTACAAGTATAACATCCAAAACAAGGTAGGATGATAACAACAGCAGTTTACATTGTAAACCACAGCTCTGCTTCTGTGAAGCCTGCAGGTTACCATGGTCCATGGGGGAAATTCTGAGCATGGGGAGGCTCTTGAGTGGAGGGAGGGAAGACAGCTAGGCTTGCCTAGAGAGGAGCTGCGCAGGACTGTTCATAAACAGAGGCTGGGATTCAGCAGGCCAATCAGATTAATAACTCATGACACACAAATGTGGATTTAATTTCATTTCAATCAACCAAACTTACTTTCTTTAAAGATAATTTCTTTCAGGACATGTCAAATCACAGTAAAACGCCAAGGTCTGGAAAGGTCCCCAGCTTTAAGAGTAGGCAAGGCTTCAGTTTTCCAAGCTTGATACTAGATATGTAGATATGTCCCAAACCACTGATGTTAATGCTAATAGCATGGACGTTCTAAGTAAAAGCTTTAAATGCAGGGGTTAAAAATCCTACTGAATTAGAATCAAATAAAGGCCTAACAATACTGGCAAGCCAACACAACACATACCAGGCATGCTCTGAATGGCAGTTGTTTTTTCAGCATTCTGGTGTTGTTTTCGATCTGTTTTTTTTTTTTTAATATTAAAAAAAATAAGAATAGCAAATCTGCATGTTTGTTTTAAAGAGGCGAAGCCAGGAAAAACTCTGTTCACCTGACCTAATAACAGAGTGTGCTAATCTGATGGCACCACATTCTCTCTTCCATATGTACCTCCAGCTACCTGTAGAATTACCCTGTCACCAAAAGCAAAGGCAGAAGCCAGTATTTTTTTAAGGTTCCTTAGTTGGGATTCATACAAAGATGTGAGGAGGCTCTACAATTAGGTCTCAGAAAAAAAAAAAAAAAAAAAAAAAAAAAAAAAAAAAAAAAAAAAAAAAAAAAAAAGCAAAAATAGAACATGTAATAGGGCCACTGAGATTACCTTCAGGTTTTGAAATGGAGAACAAAATGCTACCAATTTCAACACCACATTAAATATACTTTACAAGAATTTTCTCAGCCAAAGCAAATAATACAGAGGCACCAATTAGAGAAAGATCCATTAAGGCTTTACACTCTGGGGGTGGGGTTCCTCCTTCAAAGGTGGGAAATACTTCTATGTTCTGGGTCTCCATGACACGGGGCTTCACAAAATCTGCCAAACTGCTGAGGGTCAGCAGAAAGACTCTGGCATATAATGAGACACTGTCTTTCTGGGTCTCTGTTCTGCATGGGGTGAGCCAGCCAGGCTGTCCCTGCAAGCACAGGGCACCGGACGCTTTCCAACTATGCCCGAGGCCATTTCCTCTGTATGGCCTCTGATCACCCCACTTAAAACACTTCCACTCTCATTTCTGCTTTGGGTTCTCCACTGCCCAGCACCTGGCTTTTAACCATAGTTTATGTGTTTATTCAGCCTTTTCCCTCCTCACCTAGGCAGCAACAGAAGCACTGTTAACTGGTAAAGATGTCACCTATTTTGGTTGTTAGATCTTGTTATCCCCAGCACGCAGTAGGTCCCTGATAAATATTTAAAGATGATAGCTTATTTAACCAAAGCATATTTAACAAAAACACAAAAACAAAAACAAAAAAACTTTCACTAAAGAATTTGCCACACACATATGCATTTCTGAATTTTTAGTGAAATTTATCTACTAAGTAAGAAAATGCTGGCAATTTACAACTCTTAGATCCATCATCAAAAGACAGGCAAGAAGCAGACAGTCTGTCAGTCACAGGCAGGTAGACACTTTATTGCAAGCAAGGGGTGTGGCCCCAAGCGAGGTATGATCTGCACTCTGCAGTCACTCAGAAACCAGTACAAGTGGGCGACTCTTCCAATCAATCCAGAGAGCTCATCTAACTCACAAGAACTTTGGCTGGCTTTCGATGACCTAGAAAATAAAGTGTCTTCATTTTCACTGTTTTCTGGAAGTTCTTGTGGGTCGTGAGGGAGTCATGCATTGTAGGATTTCTATGGAATAGGAAGGGTATCTTTCTTATGCGGCTTCTGAGTTGTGGACAAACTCTCTTTCCAGGAGATAGTTCCCAAAGCCCTTGCATTGGGCATTATCTCCTGGCCCTGGGGAAGGGAGGGCTGAGGCCTGCAGAGGAACTGGATCAAGATTCTGGGTCAAATCCACATCCACCTTGGTAGATGGTGGCATATGATGGGCTCCAAGGGACCGTGGTCTTGCATCCACTGTGCCAGGGAGTGGGGATGCACACTGCCGCCCTTTGTTCCTGACAGGAGAGGCACAGTTACCAGGCACATGCTACATGGGATGACAGGACCATGGAGCTCCTGCTGAGCAGTGGGAGTAGCAGGCAGCAGCTGCCCTCACCTGTCCTTCTGTCTGGATTTCCAGGGGCATCAGTTTGCTTCTCTGTGTTTCACTTATTTTAGGGCTGGTCCTAGAAAGAAGTTTCCCTAACAGACTCTTCTGGGACTGTAACTCAATTCCAGGGCTAGGGAAGCTTGGACTGCTAGCCAGACAGGTCACAGGGACTGCTGCTCTTGCTAGCTTATCTGAGCAGAAACATCATTTCTCATCTGCAGTCTTCCAAGGCAAAATCACAGCCTGCTCCATGTTGATACTGTATGTTTCCCCAAGAAAATCCAGGTGCTGCTGTATTTGCAAAATGCCTGTGCTGGATTTAGTGAGCAGCAGCATGAAGGGAAGGCCTGAGCTCTCTGACAGGGAATTCCCTCTTGTTCAGGTAATGACAACCTATAGCTACACTGAGGTGCTCCGTCTTCTACCTGTGGTTTAAAAATAACTTACATTCACTTTCCTTTGCAAAGGATTACAAATGTTTTACAGGTTCCTCCAGTGTTTGTGTCACTTCACTCAGATGTCAGTCACATTAGAAAGCTCTCCACAAGTGCCACAGGAAACAGCAGAGACCCAGACACTGAAAACTCAAGGGTGAAGAC
Organism: Myocastor coypus; assembly: GCA_004027025.1. Taxonomy (NCBI): domain Eukaryota; kingdom Metazoa; phylum Chordata; class Mammalia; order Rodentia; family Myocastoridae; genus Myocastor; species Myocastor coypus. The sequence goes on along the minus strand of PVJA010001468.1, from coordinate 74,065 downwards.
ATTCCTCCTGTCCTTCCTACTTTTTCTATCTGCTGTCAGGATGCCTGGCAGCTTTTAAATTGTGAAGAAAAAGCCTCTAACTTTTTGCTAACTACCGAGTAACTGTTAAGATAGACAAGTACTGACGCATAGCCACGAAAACTAGTCTTCCTTGGTGGAGGTCCAGTCCCTTTGAGCTCTGGCAGGTAGACACTGTGATAACAGACACCTGCACAGGAAATAGATCACCAGGAAGACTCTAGGCCCAACCCACATCCATCTTGGTAGACAGTGGCACCTGATGGGCTTCCAAGGGACTGTGGTCCTTGTGCACTGTGCCAGGGAGTGGGGAACGCACACTGCGGCCCTTTTGTTTCTGAAGTCAAGGGAGCCGCCAGGGCATACCGTGCTGAAGTTCTCACACTGTCTAGGTAGCTGTCAGGACACTTTCCCCATATAATTCCAGAGGAGCAGACAAGGAGTTATCCCAGCTGCCTCTCTGCACGCAGCGTTTGCCAGCCTTTCCGGTCAGGAAGGCTCAGCCTCTGTGGCACAGCAGGGAGGCAGAGCTGCATCTGTGCTCACAGGCAAAGCTTCGCAGGCCCTCTGGTTGCTGTAAGGGTGCCTCCTTGGGTGGAAAAAAAAAAATTTAAGACCACAATACACTGTTCCCACCAGTTTGCAGGCAGCAATCCACTTGGAAACTGGAAAGAGGGCAGAACTCTTTGACAGACATTCTTGAAAGCAGGTGACCCGGCATGACTGGCCTGCTATCATATTCTAAACACTTGTCCTACCACAATACTCTACTTCTCAATCTGAATTTCACTGTGCCAGTCAAAGGAGTGCTCATCAGAGTTGACACTGTGAAACCATGCAATCCAATAGCAAAAAAAAACCAAAACAAAACAAAACAAAAAAAAAACCAGGAATGAACAGAAGGTGTGCTTCGAGTCTCTTCTCTTGACACAACAGGCTTCTAACCTGCAAGGAATATGCAGCAGCTGCCTGGCTCGACCTGCAGGCCTTCACGTTCCTGTCTTTATGCGAGCTGCCAGTCCCAGGCTCTGCCCCTTCACCTCCTCTCCTTGTTCAACGTGGATCCTAAATTTTGTTTTCTCCACGAACCCAAGGTTGCGCTGTCTTCTCAGGTGCAAATCCACAGCAGGATGACCTTGCTGTCTAACGTCCCAACCATCTGCTCAGCTGCGTAGAAACTGGGGCAGGAAACAAAAGGCAGGCAGCTTGGCCAATTAGGGCAGAACAAGAACAGGGTGTTATGGAGGGAGCTGCAGTAGCTGTCGCCTTTGCTCTGGGTCCTTGGGCCAGATTGCCTGGTCAATCCAGGATGCAGCCTTATCAGGTGGAGGCCTGAATGAGGTGGGTTGGTTCCTATCCCTGTTTCCGAAGGACATTCCACCAGGACATTCCTTGCCTGTAGGGTCCCCCTCCGCTCACCCAGCAATCTGTTCTCTACCACTGTCTCTGGCTTGCCTTTACCCATTTCCATCTGTAAATCTTTGCTCTGTAACTCAAACATCATGGACCATGTGCCTCAATGATGCCGAATAAGCCTTTCCAGTACACTGGGACTAGCCACTGTCCTGCTCTCCTGTGACCTCACGCCACACTTTGCAAAGTGTTCCCTGGTCCTCTCCTGTTTGTCACAGGCATTTCCTATGTGCAATGTATTTTAGAAGCTGCCCCAAATCCTCAGCAGACAATGCTGACTAACCAGTGACGCTGCTCACCAGAACTAAATGCCAACATCACAGACATTTAACTCAGATCATGCCTGTGGCTCACCAGGGACTGCTGGCATTCTTCTTGCCTGCCTCTCCTATATGAACAACCTTGGGGGCACCCAGCCCAAGGAGTGTTTAGTGTTTTGCGCAGGACCAGCCTACATCAGTAGTTACATAACATTCCAGTTACGGAACTGACCTTGAATGGTTTCCGTATGCGCAGCACAGTAGTGAGTATGTACCTGGGCTCATGCACTGAACCTGTTCCACAATTTTGGATCTGATAGTTACATTTTTGCTTGTATGTAGAAGATTACTGTGGTTGTGTCTCTGATGTAGAATGTGTAAACAAAGCCTTTGTGAAGTGAAGTACCACTGTACTAGGCTAGCTTCTATTAATAATGAGAGGTCTTTCAAGTCAAGAGGGTACTGGTCATCCTCAGGATAGAGACTTAAAGATGTTATCTTTCAAGGATTATGTGATTTAACATTTTAGTTCAGATTATCTAAAAATTGCCTCCAAAGACTGGACCTGATGCTAGGTCTGTGACTCTGACAAGAAGCTCTTAAAGAAACAGGCTCATAAAAGGTACCTACAGGTTATGATGATGAGAAGCACCACATAAACTAGACTATTTTTATCTTTTGTTACAGTTGGCTGCATAACCAAACGACTTGGGACGGGATCAGTGTGACCTGACAGCACTGGGGCCAGCCTTGCAGGCTCCTGGGAGGATGACAGATCCCAGCTGAGGCTGGGTGTTCCGCTGGTCAGTCCAGCCCACACCATGTGGAAAAGAACTTGAGGGCAGCTGACAGCACTTCTCTGTCCAGTCCCCAGGCTTTCTGCACTCCACGAGCAAGTCCTTGATGAATATTCAAGAGCAGCCAGGTCGGGCCAGGCAGCCATGGCATGTGTGGATGCACAGGCTACCCTGGGAGGGTCCCACAGCCATAAATGGTGAGGGCTTGTCCTCCAGATCCAGCTGTACCAGGAGCTGGGGACACAGGCCTGTTGACAGTGGCTCACACTGTTTAGTGAACAAAGGCAGAAGACAGGGTCCTGCCCTTCAGGAAAACACCCTCAATACAAGGACAGGGACAACAGCAGTCACGGCGCACAGAGCCATTTCACAAGTATACGCAGAAGGTCACTGGCAGGGATGCTTCTTGCTCCCCTTCTACCTCCAGATTTAAGATAAAATACAAAGCCTCCACAGTGAGGCCCTTGAAAGATGGTGCATGCTCGGGGCTCTTCCCTCTCCCACACCACCCTCACACTTAGGAGGTCAGAAAGCTGCTCTCTGTAGGCCCCTGGGGAGAGCTGTAGTCCCAGGGATGGTACACAGGCAGCTGCTTACTCCTCTGACAGAGGCTGCTCTCTCTGCACACTACTGCAGCTCCACTGTCTTGTGGCCATGGGGGCCAGGATGGGGATACCTGGTCCTCCCAGGCCTGAGACCTCAGCGAGCTTAACAAACACAGGCTTCCTTGGCAGGGCTGCCCGAGCTCTGGAGCTGAGACAGACAGAAGTGCACAACTGCAGAGTCACATGCGGAAGTCCCTCCCACAGCTCTAGACCCTTTGTAAGTCACAGCAGTCACACATGCACCTTCACCAGCTATTCTTGCAAACAGCCCACAAGCTCTAGCTTCCAGCCGCTCTAGCTTCTCAGGTGCTTAATGTCAACACCTCACACTGCGATGAAGACAGCGATACCAGTCCCTGTTGAACCCACCTGGCCATTCACTGACCTGCTTTAAGGCTCTCAAAGATGGCCTAACAGATTTTGTTTGGTTATTCATGGAAAGGCAGTTCAATTTGGGGTCAGTGAAGTTCAGAGATTGGGCTATGCATCTCTTTTCTTTCTTTGCAACAAACACAGATCTTATAATACAGAATTCCAATAAAAAGGATAATTTTTTTTCTGCTGTTGGGTGAATTTTGTACTTTATTGAACCATATTCAGAATGAAGAAAAAACTCTGTGGAAATGCTCCCACAGAGCTGGGGATGCCAGGCCTCCCTATTTTAGGTGGCTCATTTGGATTCTATGTGTGACGACTTCTCCCTTGTCAGTGACAATTATCACATGGCTTCTAGTGCTCTCACAACAGAGAAGGATGTAGTTCAGTCTGCAGAAATTTAAATGCAGTGAATGAGGACATACAAGGCAGCAAAAAGGGCAATTTGTTTCCTATAGTAAATATCATTTTATATTTTACTTTGTGATTGACCATTTCTCTAAAATGTTTAAACAACCTCCAGTTTTCCCTACAGTCAAGTTACATTTAAAACAATTCCTTCATATTAGTTACTTCTTTAGCTTATTGGGTATCCAG